>PVLC010018573.1:0-31846 GCA_004027655.1 Graphiurus murinus
CAAAATGTGAGTTTATTTTACTTGGATATTCAAAACAATACAAATTGAATGAAGAATGAGTTAAACTATGAACAAATTAAATTTCTGAAAATATTTTTATCTATTTATTTCTTCTGTTAAGAAGCCTTACAGATTAGGGGAAGACAGTTTTCAGTAAAATATTAAGAAACATAAAAAATAACATTTCTTCATCAGTCTTGAAATAGAAAAGTCAGTTACTATCTAAAAATTATCATCCTCAAAATAGTATATAGTAATAAAGTCTTAAAACACCCATTTCTGTAATCTTCTAACTAAAAAACCACTATTCTAGTAAATGCATTCTCATTAGACAGTTACACCAGCTTTTTCATTCCATTTCTGTTATATTTTAGACACTCTAGGATTCTCTGGTGCACATACTTATCGGTGAGCGAAGTAAAGGTTAAGTGTGTATGACACAGATGAGCCCCGTGATTAAGTATACACTGTGAAATGCATGTGGATGTTCATGATTTAAACCAATGAACTGTGGCCTGAAATGATGTCACACGAAGCGCAGTGGTAAGTGGAAGGTTAAACCTACTTGCATCTCGGCTCATTAAACGCAGTTAAAGTGCAAATCCCCTCATTCTGACAGTAGTGATCACAAGGGTTCTCTTTCTGGTCACAGCGCTGACTTTTAAACCCCACAGAGCATCTGCAGAATTTCAGTAAAATACAGCTAAATAAGGCGTCTGGCTTTTTTCCACCTTATTTTGCTAAATATGTTTCAAACTTATTTTATACAGAGATAGTAACATATGAATAAGAATGATCTTAAGTATGCTCACTTCCCTCTCACACACACTCTGACAAGGTAGGGGACAGGGTGCAGAAGTGGCTCCTATGTGGGCATCATCCCTTCCATCAAACAGGGTTAAAGCAAAGCTCAGTACAGTGACCATTGAAGCTGAATGGGTGTCCACGCTGAACAGTCAGATAATTGGGAAGGGAAAATATTAAATTCCAGATTTTCTTGGGAACACTGAGAATCTCCAATACTTTCCCTACATATTCAGAAACCCAGACTGGATATAATGTATTCTAAAGGAGCCAGGGGCTTAATTGGTTTATATTATACAATACTCTCAGCCTGACAGGAACATTAAATAGCATTATACACTTGAAGAGTTATCCCAAGTTCTTTTGAAAAGAATGCCACAAGTACCAAGAGATTCCTAAACGAGGATTATCTATAGACTTCACATAGCTGAAGAAGGTCAATAAAATTAGAACCATTTTCCCCAGTATTTCCAAGTTCAAAGGTCTGAGAATGTCTGAAATGGTATGATGCTAAGAGCTGAATGAGCTCGTCTTCGTGAAATCATTAGCAAATTGATGAAGGAGATTCTGTAACACATGAGGCAATGAGGAACAATACTTGATCAGAGATGTTCATGAAACACTCATTTAAAATGCATTGCCCCAAGACAAGTGAGCAATAGAATGGGAATCCCATGTTCATACCAGCCCTATCATAAACTACCCAGGACATTATAAAATACTCACAGACACACAGGTACATTTGTCTCAGGGTCCAGCTGGCATGTGCCACCATTGTAACAATAGCCATCACATAACTGACAGCTGGAAGCAATCTTTCCATTAGTGCAACTGTAGCAACAAAGAAAAAAAAATCCCATTGTTACCACCATCGTTGTTGAAAGCTTGGCATAAAATCTCTGCAGATGAAAATATTCATCATCTCGGAATAATGGGGTGATTGGCTAAAAGTAAGTTTACAGGAAGACAGATTTGCTAGAGGCAAAGTTTGTATTTTTTTATGAGAATGATGACTGATACAACTTTTCTTTTTGTAGTTTTCAAAATTTCAACCCATTTGCTTAATATAAAAATTTAATATAGCTAGATTTATGTGTAAAATACTCTAATGTTTTTTTCTCCTACAAATCAGGAAAGCATTAGTATCAACATCTTGTTTGGTGACATTTGTGTGAATTATAAGCCATATGATCAAATACTCTGGAGTAGAGACTTCAGCATTTCCCTTCTAAGCTGGAGAATTTAGTCCAAACAAGTATTAGGAATTTTAGATACCACACTTTGTAATAAAGTGTATGGTAATCATGTAGTCACTTTTATTCTACTGTTTCTCTTTGAATATAGATTGTAATTAATGTCAACATCAAACTCTTTTTATTCTAATAGAAAAAAATGGAGCAGTTCACTGAAAAATAAATAGTAATGTTATATGAGCAATGCACAATATATCAGCAAACTAATGATACAGGCTTTCTGGAAACACCAAAGCAATTCTAATTTTCATCTGGTATAAGAATAAGTATTTGAACTACTGCTACACTGAAAAAATTGGCCTAAAAATAATAGGAAAAATATAGAAATGTTCAAACAAAAATGGACTTGGATAGTGAAAACTGCTGGGGGAACAGAGGAAAGAGCATTAACATTCCAAATTACCAAGGAAATACTGTGGCGGGTAGGAAGTATGGTGAGACAATCACATACACCTTGGCCAAAATTGGAACTACAATATCATGTTGCTGACACCTCTGTGATCATACTAATATCAGGTGCTAATGGATGAATCAGTAACATCACAGTAAATCTGGACGTTACCTTCACAAATTAGGCTGCAATATCATTGTCTGATCATTTCGATCCCCCTATGATGAATGTCTATTGCAGCACACCTATCCTAGGTTAATTACCAAAGATAGGTAAGATGCCTGAAAATAATGTGTTGGCAGTCTTGCTACTCATTTATGTTGTGTATGTTTGTTTGACCTCGTGCGGATTTTATAGCTGCCAGAAATTCATTGAGCTGCTTGTATCTTTTGCTGGCATTTAGTCTGAAGATATTTCTGAAGAGCCTGGGATTCAAAGATCACATTTCTTTTCAAAATAAACAGGACAGACTGAGTTAACTATGTGTGAGATTGAAATAGGGATGTTCAAGACCGGACATGGGGAAAGGGAAGGTGGTCTAACATTTCTAAGTGACTATCACAGCCTATAGCCTATAGATGCTGCTAATCTAGATTCAAATTGAGTGAAGTACACAATCAGTGGTGTTGGCATCTGATGTATTAAATGGGTCTGAGGTACTTTTTCTCACCCTCCATACTCAGTCTCCTTGAAAAAGAAAAAAAAATTACACTTTATACTTTATTTTTCTACCAAAGGGACCATGTCAAAAGGGAAAATGATCTCATTATACATTAGAGGATTCTCTGCAAAAATTAAACAAACCTCATCATGTAAAAGAGGAAAGAAACTAATTAATTGTTTAAACTTCTAACACTTTTCAAAGATATATCCTCATTTTCCTTCTAAACATTTTCTTTGAATCAAAATTGAAGACAGAAATTTGTAGATATTTTAAATGTGAAATAAAAGTCACTGAAATCATTATAACTGCTCAGAGTACAACTCATACTTTAATGTAGGTTTTCATCATAATTTCTCTTGTTAGAGGTATGCATAGTACACTGGAATACATACACACAGTTTGTGATATATCACTTTCTAAAAGTTAATTACTGGTTATCCAGTACACACAAAGAAATCTCATGACAATAGACATCAAAAGGGTATTATTTAGACTGTTTAAGAATATGATCAAGTATTTTTCACCAATACTGATTTTAATATCTAGAAGAAAGAAAAATATGTAATTAGTTGGGTTTTAAATACTGCACTCATTATGCATAATAGAATACCTATTCTAATTGGCAGTTCATAGGCTGTGTCTTAGAAATACAACAGCCTATTATAATAATGACTGTACATGGTGGCTTGTATTTTCCTACTTAAGTAAAAAAAAGCTCAATTTAGTTTTGTTGGAAATTTGTTTTATTATCTGTTCTTTACCTATAAAATAGAAATTTCAACATCATTGCAAATTTCGATTTTATGCTAAGATGAAAGTTATCTGAGAAATAAACACTAATCATCTAACATATTTCAGAATACCCAAAGCATTCTGTTTGAACTGTCATGCTCAAATGTTACAGACTATCTGATAAATTTCTATTTTCCATTATCTACTCACTGTTAGCAACTGTTATTTTTCTATTCTTACATATATATTTCCAAATGATAATCTGTTAAAAGATGAGAACTCTAATGTTAGACCTCAACAGCCTGCTCAGGTTGTGAGTATCTGGGGTTCCTAGCTGGGAGAAGTCAATTTTCCTTTTCATTAGACAGTACCGAGGGGCCCTAAATCCTGTCCTTCCTTTCTTATAGGAATTTCTTATACAATGGAAACATGGTATGTGTCTCTGGATGAGTCTGAGGTATACTGAGTATGAATCTTTGGTTCACAGTCATGATTCTCTGTGTAAAAGGAGTGGAGTTTTAATGAAGTTTCTAAAAACCATTCAGACAAGATACACTGGACCTAAAGAAGAATGTATGCCCGCTAATTGAAATAAAGTCTTGTCATGCAAAGTTTCATTACAAAGAACTAATGAGCCTAATGAGAAAATATAATTTGAGTAGTTTATATGACAGTGTGTTTTGCTTTTATGTACTTATTAAAGGCATGTATTTATATGTTAGACATATTTCCAATTACTTTCCTTAAAAAATAATGTACTTTCAAATGGCCCAATTTCCTGTTTTGAGCAAATGTCATTTATAATGATAACACAAATCATACTTAGGGTAAAATATAAAGTGAGAGTAAATAAAGAAAAAAATGTTGATGCTGTCTGTGATAAAATTTTATTGGGTTTTGTTTGGCAGAGCAACATAACTCATCTGGCACCACGCGGAGCTCTTAGTAGAAGATGTGGCCTGGACACTTTATGGTGTGCTTTTCTATTTCATATTCTCATTTATTTTATTCCTAAGCAAGGCAAGTGACAGAATACAGTCTTTTATTAGCCCTTCTTTTAAAAGGCTGTTAACAGTAGTTTTGAGTGAGGATTGATCTCTAACCTCGGTGGCACAGACTTGCTTCATGATAGACACTGAATGGCTTTACCCTGTAGCTGCTATGTTCTGTTTTCCATCCACTTACACTTAAAGCCAAAGGTCAAAAACCAACATAACAAATATCAAACTTGGGTATTTTGGTTGTACTTGCTTCTGAGAACACATTATTCCTTCTATTTATTTCAGACCATAATGGTCAAAGTCAGGTTAAGAAAAACAAATAAAAGATGAATGTTTATTCTCACTACACAGGTATTTTGCTCCTCCCTGAAAGGATCAATATATAACAGAAATGCTAACCTACAAGCTTGTACTCTCAGCACTTGAGAGGCTGAGACAGGAGAATCATAGTTTTGCGGTCATCCTCAGCCACTTAGTGAGACCCTGTTTCAAAATAAAGAATAAAAAATAGGGTGTAGCTCAGGGGTAGAATGCCCCTGGGTTCAATTCCCAGTACTGAAAAAAAAAAGAAAGAAAGAAATGTTAACCCACTCACTGTGATAATGATGAAACAATTTAAAGCCTGAATGATTTTAACTGAACACTATTACATTCAGCCTTGGAAAGGATATTGCATTTCACTAATTCTTACTCATTTTTAGGTATATTCTTTTTTTTTTTTTTTTTTTTTTTTTTTTTTGCAGTACTGTAGATTGAATTCAGAGGCATTCTACCTCCGAGCTATACCCCCAGCCCTATTTTTTATTCTTTATTTTGAAACAGGGTCTCACTAAGTTGCGGAGTGCCTCACTAGGCAGCTGAGGCTGGCCATGAACCCAGATCTCCAAGCGTGCACCACCAGGCCTGGCTCATTTTTAGATATATTCTATACAGGGAATGATCTGCCCATATCACTAAGTGATTGATTTACATGTTCTCCAGGTGTTCACAAAGGGCATTAAGTTTGAATTTCGTTGAAGTGAACATCATCACTAGACTTTAAAAAAATGCAGTGGTTGCCATACTGAAATTTAGAAACAAAATAATTTCCATGGTTTTCACAGTTTATTGCCAAACTGTTACATCCTTTTGGGTTTAAATGCTTTTATAAATTAAGCTAAATAACTTACTTGCAAAATATATCTTCATTGTCTTTACTGATAATGCAGTGCCCCCCATGGCACCTTATACATTTGTCGACCTCACATTTTGGTCCTTCATACCGTGTTGGACAGACACATTCTACACTTCCGTCATCCCCAATGGTACACGATTCAGAATTCACACAATAGTGGTGACACACATCTAGGAAGGAGACAGCATAATAATCAAATTAGTTATCAGACAATTTTATTCAGTCATAGTAAATATTACTATTTCATTTCATCTTTAGAAATGCTCAATCAATAAGTAGACTAATTTACAAAAGCAGGTTGCAGTGAAATGCAAATAAGTCTTCTCTGATAATGAAACTCTCCTTTTTAAGTTAGGCAACATATCATCTGGCTAAAAGGAGAGGGTTATATTGAATTATTGTTAGCAGACAAACTTGGTTCTAAATTACAAAGCTTAAGTTAGGAAGGTTCCCTAGGTTTCTGTCTAATGAACAATATAATGAAAATTTGAAATAAGCAGAAATGTTCAAGATTTCCTTTGCCGTCATTTATCCTTGCTCCTCCTTAGAACTCTTTTCATCTGAAGAACAGTGCATGGTGAGTAGAGGACCCCTGCCTCTGTACCAGGCCCTTGCACTAATGAAAGAAACTTCTCTGTTAGGTACCAGAACAAGCCTATGTACTCTCCAAATGCTTGGGCAAAGGTTTGCCTCTCATGGAACTCAGAGAGGCCTGGGAAACTACCTGATTCCATATGGATAGGAAATTATAGGAGAAATCTTGACTATTACCCTCCTCCAAAGTGATTGAGCTAACCTGCCCAACAGCAAGAGAGAAAACTTCCCTGTAAAAGAAGCCCTTTGTTTTAAAAGGTGTTTCTTAGTGAGCATCAAGTACAAGTTTTTCAATTTCAAATGAATACTTTTCCCAAATATTTCCAAACTTCTTGAATCTGCATAATATAACAAAGGCCATTAAATAACATAATACCACTCTAATTTTAAATTGAACATTCTGATTCAGTCTTTTGAAAAGCAGACATGTCTATGTTTATTTATATATAAATGTGTAATGTAAAAACATTAAAATGCATAATACAAATAATCTTAGGCAAAATAACTGATTAAATTGCTCTCAGACTTTATATTAAGGAGCAGAAATTTCCTTTTAGGTATCTAAATGTGAAGCAATGTTAAGTGAGATTAGCTAAGATAAAAATGACAATTTAGAAACTTTAACCTGCTGTCTGACAGTTATGGTGGCTGAGGAAAATTAACACATCATTTATAATTCTCATGTTTGTATACTTATCTAGCCTTTATTAAATCAGACAGAAATTAAAGTTATTGAGAGGCTTGCTTCATATTTATGGAACTTTATTTCAAGCATTTTATTCTTGCTCTTTTACTGTACCATGTGTCCTCATTCAGATTCAAAATTTGAACCTAGTAGTCTGGGTTTGGACTGTATATAAGAAAAGCAATACTTTCAAAACTTTAGAGACTCGGAGGCTGAAAAATTGTCAGTCTTAGTATCTGTACTTATGACATAGGCTAGTAGGCATACCAGGTTTGGACAATATAGGGAACACAAGACAGATTCTCTTTCTCTTTATGAGAAAGCCTATGTGTCATGTGAATGGCAGCCCCATTTTCAATGCAGAGATCTCTGAGCAACAATCTTCACTAAGCAGATTGCTAGACATCTCTTAGTAACAATGCTTTTAGTGTTGCCTATAATCACTTTAAAGTTTCATCTGTTCATCTTGTTGCAGCTGTCTGATAAGACCACAAGACTCAATGTGTCTTTTCAAGATGTCTCATTTCATATTTATTCAGAGGTTGCAATGGTAGATCATTCATCAGGATCATACAGGGTTCTTATTTGCAGATGGTATGAATCCCTGTGCCTTTCCCTGCTGCCTGCTTTTAGATTGTAATCCATAGTTCTGAAATAGGGTCTCTGTGATTCCCATGACTATCATTGAGTAACTAGAATTTGGGAAGTAGGAATGAAAGAGATAATGATCTGGAAAGGATTTGACTGGTTGACCAATGGGCCTATTGTAAGTGGATTTGGTTAAACTGAAAGAGCTTATTTCTTGACTAACATTAATACCTGTTAAAATATAATATTTTTATCTAAAATTTAACCCACTTTGTTTTTATGATTATGCCTCTGAGAGGATATGAGAATCTAGAAGATAACTAAGTTTACTTTCTTAAGGTTTGTGCCTGCCCAGGACCACACTATGGCATTGAACAGTGCACATAAGCTGGAATGCTGAAGGGCAAAGTTAATACTTACCTTCAGTATGCTCATTATAAGTAATTTTGATGGAAAAATCAAATATGGCTTCTTTGGAGGTTAACAAGATGTAGAATGTACATAATTCATTAGTAATCAAGGAAATACAAATTAACACTTCAATGAAATACCATTACATACATCCAACAAATGGACAATAAAACAATAGTATGAACTCTCAGCCACTACTATGGGGAGTGAATAAGAATTAGCAGTATCTGCTAAACTTGAACATACTCACACCTTATAACCTAGCACTTCTACTCTTAGCAATTCTCAAGGAAAAGCATGCACAGTGCTCAAGAAACACATACATAATATGCACAGCAACTATTTTAGAAATAGACCCACAAACTAAAGATAGCACAAATATCACAAGAAGAATGGACAATCTTTGTTCATTCACACACACAATGAAATTCACCTTCTACCTCCCACACACAATAAAAGCATTATAGCTACAAACAACAATATGAATGAGTTGCCCAAAAATAAAACCCAAAGAAAAGAGCCAAACACAAAAGTACATCCTATTTTTTTTTTTTTTAATTTTACTTACATGAAGTTTAAAAGGCAAAGTTAATCTATGGTTTTATATGTGAAGGAGATATCAGTATGAAGTACATTATGATGTGAGACTATAATGCACTAATAAAAGTATTGAAAAGAGATTAAAAAAAGAAGTGAAGAAGGGATTGTTTTGGGAGAGGTGAGAATGGATATCAATGAAGAACACTGAGGATAATCTAGGGTATTAATCAGTAATACTTTTTTTTGATCTTGATATTGGTTTATTCCAGTGTATACACCTGATGGTAATTTATTAAATTGTATTTTTGTGATTTTAAACTTTTCTGTATATACTATATTTCAATGGAAAGTGTGTTTTTTTCCAGCTTAAAAGCATATAAGCTACATTAGCATAGTTTAGCAATTCTAGTTTATTTTGCTAACTAGCAGTTTCTCTTCATAGACCCTATTTTTAAAAAGAATTCGAGGTCCAGCTTTTATGCTTTAAAGGAAATTTCCCACCCTTTAAAGCTACAGTACTTTTCCTAGCATCTCAGAAGTACCTTATTCAGTACAGATGGGCCTCATAGCATAAAAATGGAGTCTGAAGAATATAAAAGAAGTGTTTGCTTATGATAAAATTGTGGAATAAGCAGATATTAGAATTTACACTTAAATAAAAATTCTAAATTGTATGCTGTTAAATCATGCAACTTTCTCCATAAAAAAAAAATCATTTCTTTGCAGATACTCAAATTGGAAGACATTTCATTTTTCCCAGTCTCATGCTTTACACACTCTGCAGAGTTGAAGTGCAGGGACAGAGCTGCTGCCTGCATTCCAGCCCTGAAAGAGGTGCTTCCCAGTGCAGGTCTATGGAAATCTTCTATCTCCTGCTACTGCGATAAAGATTGGGAAAACTTGGAAGCTGACAAATTTTATATATATATATATATATAATTATATAAATTATATATATATATATGGCTGGATTGTTATCTGGACCTTTTTTAATATTCTAGGGATCCTCCTCAATTACATATTTAATGTTCTTGTCCCTTCTCCTAACCCTCCCCTCTTTCCTTCTTTCCTCCCTTCCTCCCTCCCTTCCTTCCTTCCTTCCTTTCTCCATTTTTTCTTTTTTTTGTCATAAAGTCTTCCTTTTTTACTCATTTCAAACTCACAAATTTCTGAACATGAGAGAAAGCAGATCTTATACCATAAGGTACTTTAGTGCCTGATATTTAAACTACCACAGAAATACGAAATACTTGTAAATTGGGAAGCAAAACAGCATAATCCTTTCAAGAGTCCTCTGCTATTTCATTCATTACCATGACACATATGATGTTGAAGTCGAGGGAAGATTTGGAAACATTTGACACAACTGCCTATTTTCAAATTGGGCAATTCAAATAAAATCCAGCTACTCTGTAACTACCTCAATATAATAACTGTAAGGTTTAATAAATCACAGGAACACATCCTTCATTTTCCCTCATTCTCTTCTCAGCCATAATCCACTTTGAATTACTAGCATCTGCATAAAATTATCTAAATGTATGGTGAGTTCTCTTCAATGTTACCTATAAACTCTCAGATAATTACTACACATTCATATTCAAATTCTGAGTATCACTTCATCTATTTATCTAATAAAAGGAATAGTTTATTAGCAGAAATTTGTTTTCTCACTTAGCAAAATATAAAGAATAGTATTTTAAAAGCATTCTTTGGTATATAATTATTCACTTTTGTTCTAAGGGTTGTGCTCCTGATCAAATAAATTTTGAAACAAGCACAGAAGCTTTGGGGTCTACAGAGTAACATTTTTCTTGCCCCAACACCCCAAAAAGTAATTATTATATGCAGATTATCACTATAAGCATCAGAAAAAATTAAAAACCATTCTGAGTAGTCTTTATAAAACATGAGAATATGGTTTCTTATACAAAATATATGAATATTTGTATTAATGATTTATTTTTCACTGAGTATCAATTATTTATATGAACTTACTTATGTACAAGTTTTATAGTCTTTTGACTTTGTAATATTTCAACATTGCTAAATGAAATGTTACTGACTATTAAACAATAAATAAATCTAAATAAAAATAAAATAATTCCTACAAATAATAGGGGGCTAGGCATGTTGCTATTTGGTTAGTACCAATGCAACAATGAGGCTACCTTTATCTCACTAAATTGCTGAGGCTGTCTTTGAACCTGTGATCCTCTTGTCTCAGCCTCCCAACTACTAGGATTATAGGCCTGCACCACAGCATCCGACTTGCCTTTATTTTCTGAAACAAATACACATACCATACCCTTATCTCACTCATGTAAATACTGATTTTAAAAAAATACTTTGGCTTATCCTTATCACTAAAATAAAGATTTATAAAAGTGCTATATTGAAAAAGACAGGTAAGAAAGAAAATATTGGTGATGAAAAATTTTTTGTTGGAGAAGTGGAATAAGGAAGTGGTTGAAGATAGAAGAGAGCAAATGAAGACTGAATATAGAAATTTCTACATAGATTGGTCAGTAAGCATTTAATAATAATAATTTGAATTCATGAAAAGGAAAGAGAAGAACAAAGTTGGTCCCATTTTAAATGACATGAGCAATTTGATTATGAAGATGAAATGGCAGAGATGGATGGATCCATGATTGATTACTGGCTGCAGACAATTGTGTCTAATTGTGTACCAGGAACTTGAGTGAAAGCTAGAAATACAAGACTGGACACTAGTTCCCAGAGAGCTGACCATTGCAAGATTAGAGAAGAAGACAAAAGGAATCAACATTGATCTGAATATGTGCAGCAAAAATCCACCCATATTATTTCTAAAAAAGTAAAATCTTTTTCCCTGTGGAACTTACTATCTCATACATTTTGAGCATTTTACTGACCTGAGTGGCCTAACAATTAAGATGTTCTGCATATGATATTATGAACCAATAAAGAAATGTAATTAATCTGTGCTAAGAAAGCAGAGATTACCATGAAATCATATAGTAACTTTATATTCAGAATATAAAAGTTATTATAACCTCTGTAGGGCAATTATACTAAGTGCTACCTAGTAGCATCAAACACAATCAGGTAATGGAGAAGACAATGATGAATATATAATTACAGAGTATTCATTTGGTAATTAGATAGGGAGTAACTGGAGGATAAGTGAATGGCTATTTTCCACAGCATAAATGAAGTAATTGTCAAGGGAGGTCCTCATTGCACTCTGTTCTCCTCATTCTTTCTTAAACATTCCTTTTTAAGCAACCAGAAAGAGAAGGAAATACAGCTTCTTTTAATCTTTCACAATAATAGAGTACATAAAAATATGTGCATGTATTAGTATATACACAGATTTATGAATATTAATGGTGAGCCAGTTATCTATATTCTCTCCCTGTATTTAACTTCTATCGCAAATATTCCCTCCTATTGAAAAGAAATTGCCAAGACATTTAGCTATTAACTCATATTTGAAACTGGGTTTTTCACAGTGTAATAGTTAACGAAGTGTGAAATTTAAAGAGAACAAAACCTAACTGAAATACTATTAGCTGAAGTATCAGGGGCTGAAGCTATTCATGTAAGAATATGGGGTAGGTGGAGAGCCATTGACCAGTAATAGAGATCACTTATTCAGGGAAAAGTAAATTATACAGTTGTACGTATGTACACTAATTGTTTTATTTCATTGGATTATATCAGGCCTTTAAAAATAAATTCTATAAATTGGTTTAAAAATCATAATTTAAAAGAGCATTTGATAATAGAGGACTGTACTCAAGACACACATGGGAATCATCAGAAAACTAAAAGCAGTATATGATTGGATTAACAATGAAGGCTAGGTAGATTTCATAATGCATAGCCCCAAGAATTCTGTAACCTAGATGCTGGTATCAACACAATTCACATTCTGCATTCATTATTGCTTAACTGTATACCATAATACCCCCCCCCCAACAAGAAACTTGGGATTGAAGCCAGTGGTGTTCTACCTCTGAGCTATACCCTCCAAACCATTTTACTTTTAATTATAAAATACGGTGTAGCTAAATTGCTGAGTTTTGCTATGTTGCTGAGGGTACTGCTAGATTGCTAAATGTGACCTTCAACTTGTAATCCTCCTGCAGCAGCCTTCCAAGTATTGAGATTAGAGGTGTTCACTATCATGCCTTCCCACATGATAGGTTCTATGAATTCTGCTGATATTACCTCTACAGAGAGGTTCATGACTGCTTCCATATATGTATAAGATTTAGAAGAATTTCCATAATAGCCTAAAATGGTATTTTATAAATGTTTGATGAATATGTTTATCAGGATAACATAGTAAGTAAAAGAATACAAAAACAACTGGATATGAGGAACTCAGGGTTTGAGTCTAGTCCTTTCTCATGTGAAAAATTAGGCATCACCTGAGTTACTTGATTAATTTCTCCAGGTTGCACTGTAGTTAGACTAAGGCCCTTATGTTAAATCATTCCCAAGTTTATAGAATGATTCTCTTCTCACCCACAGATCCCCAGCAGTGCTCTCTTAATATAAAAAAGGCCAACTAAAATCTGTTTTTGTAAAATGATAGAAATAATGATTATGATGATGGAAACTTGTTTTTTACATCCTTTCTACATGCCAGAAACATGTGTTGACTATCGATGTATTATCACCTTTTTATAGTTGAGTAAGTGGAGGCATGGATAAATTAAGCAAGTTGGAAAAGATAACACATGGATAAATGGAGAATGCAACTTCAAACCCAAAATATCTGACTCTCAAAAATAGACACTTCTTTCTTCCTAAAATACTTTTGTGTATTATAATTATACATAATAGTAAATTTCAAAGTGATACAAATATATATGCACACAGCACTTAGTGTGTTTCCTTCTGGATCCTCCCCTGTCCCACTCTCTCCCAGAACACATTAATGAGATTGGTAGTGATACTTTCATATACGACACAACATTATTTGAACTTCCTTCATTTCATCAGTCTCCTTTTCCCTCAAGTTCCTTTTTACTATACTACTGTTCTCTCTTCTCATTTATCTGAAGTCCCCTTACTTTCCTATTTTTTCTCTAGCTTTCATATATGAGAGAGAACATATGACCCTTGACTTTCTGAGAATGATTAATCTCACTTAGCATAATATTTTCTAGTTCTGCCTATTTTCTCCCAAATGACATAATTTTGTTCTTCTTTATGGCTGAGTACATTTTCATTGTGTGTACATACCAGATTTTTGACACATTCACCTGTTGATAGATGATTTGGTTGGTCCCTAATTTAGCTATTGTGAATTGTGGTGCTATAAACATGGATATGCATGTATCACTACAGTATTCTCACTTTCATTCTTTTGGAAAAATATGAAAGAGTGGTATATCTGACTGATGGTTCCAGTCCTAGCCCTTTGAGGAATCTTCATACTGATTTCCAACAAGGCTATACTAGTTTGTAATGCCACCAATAGAGTATAAGATTCTTATTCCCCCTTATTCTTGCCAGCATTCATTATTATTGTATTCTTGATGATTGCCATTCTTTTCTTATTCAATACATCATACATTTACTTAGAAAAAAAAATCTACAAACTACTTTTGAATATCTCTGCTATTGTTTTCCTTTATTTGCATTTAAAAAGTGCCACACTAATGAATGCCTTAGGGCCAATTCATCTGTTATAGTTAGATATAGAATATTCCCTGAAGAGCTCATGTATTGTCAGATTTGATGTAATTAAGTCATGAGCATTGTCATCTCATCAACAAATAAATCCATTGTAATAGATTTATGGTAACCTAGGCTGATGGGGTGTGGTTAGAGAAGGTGGGTCCCTAGGGGTGTGGCCTTGCGAATTGTGTTTGTATCTTTGAATCCCCCTGTTTACTTGCCCTTTCTTGCATCCAGCCTTCACAGTGTGAAAGCAGAGCCTTGCTCTCCCTCTCTCTCTGCTTTTCAGGCTCACATGGACTGAACCCAAGATCTCCAGAAAACGGAGTAAATAAGTCTTCCGTCCTCTAAGTTGTGTGGCCAGTTGTCTTGAATGACATCAGTGAAAATGTTGACAGAGAAACTACCAAAATGTCAAAGGGCCCAGCAAAGCAAAAACAGTGGACCCAAGAATGTCCTCTTGATGCAAGGAAATCTTATAATATCAGAGCTCAGGGACAGTTAGTGCTTTCACACCTGAGCCATAGATTTATATTTTAGGTGACATTCTCAGCCAAACATTTCCACCCATGTTGGATATTTGTCTCCTTGGCTATTGATCATTTGTTCACAGTTCTAAATTCTTTTTCTTGAAGAAAACAACCATCCATGTGGCCTATTCATTACCATGTGCAGTCAACTTTGGGTCACTCCAGGCTCATTTAAAAAAACAAAACAAAATAATAGACAATAAATCAAAGTGATAAATGCCTACAGCAATACCATTTACTTACATCTGATTTAGGATGAAAACATCTAGAAGGTTTCTGATAATGTGTTAAGATTCTTAAATACATTAACAAGAATGACTGTGGCCCTTTCCCCATAGAAATAGAAAAGTTTATTTTCCATTTATCATAGTTTAGCACAGAAAAGACATAAAATAACTTGTATAAATTTACTTAGAATTTTATGACTGTTGTTTTTGAAGGATTAAATCAAGAAATAAAAATTCAGAATTAAGAAATATTAGAGTTTATTCTTTTCTACATTTCTTAAATATTTTACACAGCTTAAAATATTTTAATAATTAAACTTGTTGCATAGTTCTAAATATAATTTCTAACTTCAGAGCTGAGTTTAATAAAGTAGTCAAACATTGAATCCAGGTATGCCAATTAAATATTCACTAGGGAAAAATGTATGCAAAACTCTGATTAAAGCTGACAAATTTTCATCAGAATAGCATGTTAGGAAAATTAGCATTTTTATAATTTTTTTTTTACGGTACTGGGAATTGAACTCGGGAGCGTTCTACCTCCGAGCTATAGCCCCAGCCCTATTTTTTATTCTTTATTTTAAAACAGAGTCTCACTAAGTTGCAGAGTGCCTCACTAGGTAGCTGAGGCTGGCCACAAACCTGGATCCTCTGGTCTCAGCCTCCCAAATGCTGGGATTACAATCGTGTGCCACCACGCCCGGCTTTTATAATTTTTTTACTAAAAATATTTCTATAAGGTGTTAAATGAGAAATGTGCACATATATGCCTTTATTAGTTGTACCTAACAAAGATGTATAATTACAATGCACCAATTAATAAAAATAAAAAAATATATATAAATAAAAAGTGAAAAGACAAAAAAAAAATATTTCTATAGAAAAGACAAAAAATTTAAAGAATAAAACCTAGCCTGACAAAACAATGTCATCTCTGATTGCCAAAGAGAAATGTAAAACTCAAAAACTTAAATCAGTCAGGCATGATGTGTATGCCTGTAATTCCAGTACTTGGGAGGCGGAGACAGAAGGATTACAAGTTTGAGGACAGCCTCATCAACTTTGCAGGGCCCTCAGCAACTTAACAACACCCTGTTTCAAAATAATAAATAAAAATAGGGTCAGGTAGAATGCCTCTGAATTCAATCCCCAGTAACACACACACACACACACACACAAAAAAAAAAAAAAAAAAAAAAAAAAAAAAAAAAAAAAAAAAAAAAAAAAAAAAAAACCTAAATGTTTGACAGACTACTGTTTCAAAATGTGCATGAATGATGATGGCATCATTACTTTCAGAAATAATTAAGATTAACTCACAGAACTATGATCAACAATGTGTTTCCAATATGAGAGAAATCTATAAAAATATCCATAATTTTTGCTTAGAAGCTTAGAAATCATATTATGGGTTGAATATTTGTCTATTTTTAAATCAATCTAGCTATAAAACATTTTAGCAAGTAAATATTTATAAAATGGTAGTCATTTGAGACTGTGAACAAGCTGAGGTGCAGATGACAGCTAAATATGGTTTATCATATGAGTCTGAAACTCAAGTGTTAACGCATATGATGGCTTAAAAAAAGAATGAAAATAAAGGAGGCTAATGTAGGCAGTACCTCTGTGACCAAAAACAAGCCATTTGGCATATTTAGGCCCTAATCCTAATTCTCAATATCCTATCATTAATAAGGTTCAGTTAATCTCAAATTAATGATGTATCAATATCTTCTATGTTAATTATATCTACTGTGTTAATATTTTCTATGCCCCTAGAACTCTAAGAAACTTCTCAAGACTATCATAGATGACAAAAATCAAGATTAGTAAAATATTTTAATTGTCCAATATATGGGTCTATTTTTTAAAATAGTAATTCAGGGCTAAGGATGTTGCTCTCAGTGGTAAAGTGCTTGCCTAGAATGCACAGGGCCCTGGTTTTAATCTCCAGCACCACAAAATAAAATAAAATGAAATAAAACAGTAATTCAGAGCATGAAGTAATAACTTACTTTAGAAAAATTGAAAGAGTTTCATAAAGAAATGGGAGGTGGAAAACAATGAAAAGAAAGTAATCATGGAAGTGACCATCTCAGATGGGAGTATCATGAAAAAAGTGATCGTCATTATATTGTAGTCTAAGTAGAATATGAGTCCATCCTACACACATTCATATAGATCATGTGTGCCTAATTGTCTTTGTCTCTCTCCTTCTTTTCTTCTTAGCTCCCTTCTTCCCTCTATCCCTTCTTTTCTTCCTTCCTCCTTCCTTCCCTTCCCTTTCTCTTTCCTCCCTTCCCGTCCCTTCCCTATGCTACCTTTCCCTTTCTCCTTCCTCCCTTCCACCCTTTCCTTTCTTCTTTTTACTTTTTCTTCTGCCTTCCATAATAACTTCTTCCTTCTTTCAACCTAATCATTTATATATGTGAAATTGTCAATACCAATCTTAACGTCATGTACAGGAAGGGGGAAGTGGAGTGGGAGCCAGAGGAGGCTCAACAAATGATGTGTGCATGTATGTCATTATCACTCTGAACTACATTATGATGTGAGATTACAATGCACCAATAAAAGTATATTTTAAAAATCTAAATACTGGTATACTTACATGTACCTTGTTTCAAGTTTTCCTTCAGTATTGTACCTTGCAGAGTGGAAAAATGTATGGATGGATAGATGAATGGATGGATGGATGGACGTCATTCATTACATGTTCCTATCCATACTTTTTCTTTTTGTTTCAGACAATTTTGTTGACTCATTACTATCAATTGAATCTCAAGGAAAGCTTGTCCTCAGATCATTGCTGTACATATCCTAAATTCTCAAAACTTACAAATAAAGCATAAGTTATTTCATCAAATTGAAAATTAGGTCATTCGTTACTAAGGATTTGGTCATGGATGTTCAAGAGGTCTAATATTCAAATGTAACCAGTTGATCTTTTGCTTATTCTTCAGTGCAAATCTGAAACAAGCACCTTGACTTCCTATTCTCAAGGTCTCCCATACTCAAGACATGTATGACTCTATGAGGTAACCCATACTAGAGGAGATATTTCTCTAATAGTTCTTCATATAATTGAATGCCTAGGTTTTAAAATAGAGGCTATCTTTGATATTTCCTTCTTATTTAATTTTGGTCCTCATTACTTTATGTGCTGAAAATTTTAATGAATTTAATAATACATACATTTGGTCAAATCAGATTTATAATACTTTTCACTCATGAGAATTAAATTGAATACACAATTTCATAGATCTGTTATTTCTGGTATATTCCTTATTCAATGGGTTAAATAACAATATGATGTATTATAAATTCTTCTTCCCCTCTCTGCTCTTTTCACTCTGGGACTCAGAAGCTATAATTTTAAGATTTAAGAGTTTAAATTTTGCTGCCAATAGCTCATAATCTGTCTTGGTGTCCTTATTAATAATCAGAATATAAACAAAATGTTTCTATCGATATATTCCCTAGCAAAAAGTTTCTATTTTTGCATAAATCAGACAAATAATACTAGTTCTAGTGATAATATCTTTCATTGTTAAACATGAAAGATATCATGTTGATATTCACTGTAAGATAGGAATCTTATTTCTCCTCTTTGAAGAATTTAAAGATCTCTAATTCAAGGCCTATTTTTCAATGTCAACAGACATTCCAAATCAGATATAAATCAATGTAATTTTTGGTCTTTTGGGAGTTTTGTCTTTTTGCAGTACCAGGGATTGGACCCAGAGCTTTATGCATGCTGGGAAAGTGCTCTATCACTGAGCTATTCCACCCCAGCCCTTCTTATTTTTATGATAAGATAGAGTCTCTCTAAGTTGCCCAAGCTTGACTTGAGCTTTTTGATCCTCTTGTCTTAGCCTCTCAAGTAACTGATATGTGCTACCATGCCTGACAAAAACTCTGTGTTTAAAAATTGCTCTTAAGTTTATATCTGAATGCTTAAGAATGACATTAGCAGAGTGATTTAACTAGAAACAATTTATTTGGCTTGAGGTAAGCCTTAAGTAAATATTTTTGTTTGATCTGTGTGCCTGTCTGAACATGTTTTATGCACTATATTTTTAAAATACTGAATTCTGTTTACAGATTATTTATGAATCCATTTAGTTTACTTAACAACAGGTACTGCAGAATCATAATTGATGCTTCTATTCATAAAAAAGCTTTGCATTACTTTTGGTGGTGGTGTTGGTGGTGGCTTTCAATAGGGCATTGCACATTTATTTTAATATAATTCCATTAGGTTACTATTACTTGTGTGATAGATTATTTTCAGCCTTGAACCAAGTAGTCTTAGTGCTACCTTTCATTGTCTATATATTACTTTGTATGCACTTTTGTTTAAGTTGGAGAGAGAAGAGTTAATATCTACTTCTATTTTAATGTGATATAAAAGTAAAAGATTAAACTGTCTTGGCATTAGTAAGGGAAGAAGCACGCTTTGAGAGTATTGTGAGATCATAGTTGTCTCAAGAAGAAGTGAAGT
Source organism: Graphiurus murinus (assembly GCA_004027655.1). Lineage (NCBI taxonomy): Eukaryota > Metazoa > Chordata > Mammalia > Rodentia > Gliridae > Graphiurus > Graphiurus murinus. Next base: position 19,778 of record PVLC010018573.1, read on the forward strand.
TAGCATGGAAAAAGTGGCTACTATGATGCCAGCAAGAGCAATTAAGCATTCTTAGACTGTTTTCAGTAGTGTTTAATCAAGTTACTGAATATAATTACTAAAATTCTAAGTGCAAGGTACATGAGATAGATAAAAATATTTATAATATTTAACTTTATAAACATGTTGTTGGAATTTGAAACTTCATTGCATAAAACAATGTTGGTATGCATATAAATATCATGAAATAAAGTCCATTCTGATCTTTGACTTATTCTTTTGGCTATACAACTCAAAGTTGTAACTTCATCTCACTTTTAACCTAAAAAATAGACTTCATTTGGCTTTTTACTTACCAAAAACTATGTAAGGGAAGTATCTGCAAAGAGTCTTTATACTTATACTATCTCTAATGCCTAGGACAGTAAGTGATACGCACAAGTCTTTAAAAAATATCAGTTGAAGCCACTGGTGCAATCCTGTAATCCCAGTGAGAGGGGTTTGAGGACAGAGCACAATAACTTAGTAAGACCCTATTTCATATTTTTAAAAAATAGGAATGCAGGTGTAAGTCAGAAGTAGAATGCCCTTGTGTCAATCTCTAGTACCACCAAAATAAAATATCAGTTGAAAAATTAATTGTAATAATTAAAATACATAGTTTGGAAACATCTAGTACTGCATGCACATATGTTTGCATCATTCTGAACCTCACTATGATGTATAATTGTAATGCACCTATTAAAATAGGCAGTTTGACTCACATATGCCATACTATTTGCTGGGAAAGATCTACTTCAGTTTCAAATAAATCATCTTCTTAAATTTTATTTTTTTTAAACACATGTGCCCAAATATTTTTCTCTTATTATTTATATTTCATTTATATGAAGGTAAAGCACTGTAGCAAAAATTTATTTCCAGTAATTCTAGTTTTACTATTGGATAAAAAATGTCTTCATCAACATTTTTGTAACCCTCATAATGTCTTCAAAGTAACCCAGAGTAAAAGGATAAATAAAATAATTACATTATCTCAGTAAATCACATTATCTCATTATCTCAGAGTAAAAGGATAACTATAATAAGTACATTATCTCAGTGTTAGCTTACCACTCTCTACCATGGTCATATGAAAAAATAATGTATCTTATTTCCCCTGACACACACTAGTTCAAGCCTCATTCGTTCTATTTTTATACTATTGTTTTCAAACTGAAAACACGGGGACCCAATTTCTATGGACCATGGATCCTCAGGAGCTGGTGAGGACAGATGGCCCAGAATTCTTCTCTTGCCTTTTGAATGGAATCTTCTCAAAGCGCAGAAAAAAACTGGGCCCAGTCATCTGGAAACAGGATTGTTTAACTTTGTTTACACACATTAAAGCATCTGAATTCCAGGTACTGGGGTACACCTGCAAGACTGATGAGGTATGCACAACACTATTTATGTTCTAGTTGGAAACACAATCAAGAAAATGAGTGATATGATAGCACGTGAAACTGTGCAAGACAAGTGCTGAGATGCCAGGGCAAAGGGGAGTTAAGAAAACAAGGTAGGCATCATTAGAGAGGCAGCAGATACTGGGTTGATGTGTGTCAAGAAAAAAGTGTGAACAATTAGACGGGGTAAATTTTGGAGGCAATAAATGGGTTTCAAAAGTTAGGAGAAAGAGTTTGTAAAAGAATGTGCCATTGCAATTAAGGCAAGAGTAATCAGGAGGTGAATGAAGGTCATGTTCATATTCTCACCAAGAGAAACAGAACCTGGGGGAGGGCAGAGGCATTAGATAGACAGTACTTCAAAATAGCTTGCTACCTGAATTGTGACTGCTACAAAGAATCTTAAATATTGGAGCTGAGGAACTGCTTAGTCCTTGCTGGAGTTTTCCTTTCCTTATAAGGACTCATAAGGCTCTAGGCTCAGTTTTATTCAACCTTCATACTAAGGGGAACAAGTAAAAATATTCCGTTATTCTTGGTAATTTTTAAGGTTCATTGGTTTCTTCTATAGAGGCCTGCCACCATAGATTTATTCAGCTCAATTAAATTTCTTATTTGTGCCTCTCTCTCTCTCTTTTTTTTTTTTTGTACTGTGGAGTGAACCAGGGGCATTCTACTTCTGATCTACACCCCCAGCCTTTTTAATTTTTTATTTTGAAACAGGGTCTCACTAAGTTGCTGAAGCTGGCCTCTATTCCTGTCTCAGCCTCCCAAGTGCTGGGATTACAGATGTGCACTACCACTCCAGACTAGTGCCTCTTTTTAATGGAGTAGACATTTGAAAGGTCAGGTTGAGCCAATGTGCCACCTGAACTGTGAATGTTTTCATAGTGACACTGCAGATATACCAGGAGAAACCTAATTTGGAAATCAGACTATATATAAACTATGCTTCTCTGTTCTCTAACATGGAAGATGAGGGAAACTACTTAATATCATTTTTTATCACTTGTAAAGTTGTGTTAATATTAATCTCAAAGCATTGTGTGAACATTGGTTGAAATGTTCCATGTTCATTTATTAGTCAAAAGTAACATACTGCAATCTGTATCTCCACAATATATTGCATATGCTCAATGAATGTTATTTTGCTTGTCAGCTCTCCCCCAGGAAAATCAAATAGAAGCAAAAAAGATGAATTTCCAGAGGCTTTCTCTTCTGGGCTTTGCACAGGATGTTTTCCCTTTTCTTCTCACTAGCTTCTTTATCTTCTGGTCTCAGCTTAGATATCACTTTCTACAAGAAATCCTTTCTGTCAGCTGAACATTATGTTCTTCTGTGGGTTCTGATAGTCTCTGGCTTCATTACACTGCCTTGTGATAATGTGTTTCTTTTCCTGAGTCATATATTACACTCACAGTTCTTCAAGGACAGGAACTGTCTCTAACAGGACTGGTTACTCGGTGCCTAACACAAGGCAGGCTCAGCGTAAACACCAAAAGATGTTCAATGACTGACTGACAAGACAAAGCTACTTCAGAAGACGAATTGTAAAAATATTCCATTATATCAGCAAACTCAGTAGTCTCATATTTACAGTGCACAGCTGTTTTATAAGTTACTTGACAGAACATGGTTCTAATACTAATTTAAACACATTATATTTTTGGATTGTTGTCAGGACTCCTAACTCTATACACACAAGCTATTTAATGTCAGTACTGATTGGAGCTAGTGGGAGTAAGCCATTCAGGTACACTTCTAATAAGCTGAGTTCTAATTGAAATTATAATGGTTCCCCAAGCAGATTACTAAAGGACTTCAAAACTATCAATGAGAGGACAAGCAGGTTGTCATTTAATTTGATAGCCTGGTTCTTAGACACAGATTGAGTTGTTCCTAATGAGCCCTTTTGCCCTAAAGTTATTATCATTTAATTACAACTAACCTCAGATATTGTTAACCTCACAGTATACACCTAGATTTAAATGCAAAATGCTATGCTTATTTATTTTTTTTTCATTTATATCAGAAATCCTTGCCTCAGAATACTGTGAAATCCACTATATTTGTTCTTAAACAACTTACTTAAAGAATGCTTAATTTTAGTTTTACCATTATTTATTTCTGTCTTCCTCCCTGGGCTGCTGCTACTAAAATTAATTTGCATTTTAGACCTCAGAAATTTATATTTCTATTAGAGTTGTGAAATGTTTTTGCTCAGCACAACTAAGAACTGATGTTTTACCTCCCACTAATAGACCTTTAATTAGGCACTGTAATGAACCATTCTGTCATTGCTTCATCTATAGAGAAAAGATTTTGTATATGCTAGATACAAGTTTGACAGAATACCAGGTCCACTGAACCTTGCCGACTCACATCTAATAGATATTAAATTTATTATGCCGTTGGATTTGTCATTTTAATGACACTGTCCACAGACTTATTATGCTGCCAAGGAAATCATCACCATGGTGCAGGAATGTTTGTTGACATCTTGATCAACAACTCCTGGGGTCTAATTCTGTCTATAATATTACTACTTTGAGACTCTGAGCAAGTTATTTAACCTCTGTCTAAGAATTAATTGGTTAATTTCAATAAGTGCTTTGCAGTAAAATGTGGAAAGTGCTCTGACTGCTAACAGTGATAATAAAATTATAATGCATCCTTTTATAAATCATCAGACTACCTCGGACTCTGGTTCTATTAAGTTGCCTATTAAAATCTAAGCTAACCAAATTTATTCTTTGGAAGAATACAAATTTTTGTGATGATAGTTATGTAGTATTTTAGTTATTTCATAGAGAATTAATAATTCTGATGGTACAATTTTTAAAAAATAAGACAATAAGAAAGGAAGAAAGAAACCCTTATAATAATATGCCAGTTCAGAACTAAAAGATAAAAGAAACAAATACTAGCTCTAGATTAAGCACATGCACATGGTAGTTTTTGCACATTAAATTGATGGTTCTTTAACTTTTTTTCAAACACTTTCATTTATTTATTGATCTGTGTGATTTTTTACTTATTCATTTGTTTATCAGACAAGTACCAGTGGTAAGTGCTATGTGTGAGAATATAATTAAGTCTTTTCTATCAAAGGATTAGCTTAATTTAAAGTAACTTCATGTTTTAAAACTGATGTAGGATAGAAGAAATAAATAGGTAGAAAGGAAACAGACAGGAAGGAAAAATAAAAAATAACATTAATATAAGAACCTGAAGCTGAAGTGCTTCAACCTTTACTCCCCAAATCAGTTCTCTTTCCCAGGGCTATCTCTCCCAAATTTCTGGGAATCTGTATATCCTAAAGTTAACTGGAAATGACTATAATTGGCCTATGCATTGTTAACAAGACAGATACCTTGTTGAGAAATCTATACTTTTAGGACATTTTCCTGTTTATCTATTAATCAGATAATGAAGAGTCCATCTCTGAGGACCCTAACGATGACCAGATCACCAAAAACTGCCTCAGGACTACCAGACTGAGATCCTCACATCCCTCATCCCTCCTCTAGACCACCTCTCTCTCATGAAAGTCCCCTATAAAAAAAGAGCCCTGAACTCCCCAACAGGTCTTCCTCATTTTGAGATGGCCTGCATTCTCCCTTGAATAGTGTAGTTCCTTCTTTTCCCAAAAAAATCTTTGTCTGATTGGTGCTTGCTGAAATTCTTTTCTGTCATGTTAGCCATGGACCCCTTGTATCTTGAGTTCCTGAGTTGAGGAATCAACTCATCATCCCCAACAAAACCACCATGTTGTAACCTTGCATATGCATATTTGTGAGTTTCCATTTCCTGAAAATTGCAAATGTTAACCACTCCCCCAGCATTCCACATTAAATGAATTATCCAATGGTGTAAGACTCCTGGGAAGCCAGGCTCCCACCAACAGGAGTACAGAGCAGAAGTCCGCATTAGGGATTAAAAACTGGACAGACTTCCTGTTTAGACTGCTTGCTTGCCAAAGTTTTGTTGGTGGCACACTCTTTTGGCAAAAAAGTAAAATCATCTTGCTGAGCCATTTTTGAACACCTGCGTTTCCTTATAACACCTTGAAAATTTATTTCTAACAGTTTCAAAGAGGCCCCAAATAGGAAGAATATATGCAACTAACAAAAATACAGGGCAACAGTTATCAGAGTCACAAGAAAAGCATAAACATAATAACTTGGAAATTCAAAGTAGAGAGATTAAGTCAAACTGAGAGAGGACAAGAACACTTTCAAAAAGAAAATGGTTTTAAGCAGGATGTAGTCACAATGCCAGGGAAATTGGCATTCATCTGGAGACTGGCCATCAGTGTGGTCTTACTAGAATAAAGGAGAGGCTGAAAAACTGGGATGGATATTAACGAGGGTCCTCACTGTGGGACAATGGGTGTGAGAATGGGGAAGCAGAAAAGAAATAAATCACAGTGAATTAGTAGAAGGCAGTTGCATTGTAATTCTCTGTTGAGTTGAGAGGAGGGAGATGAGAGGGGGAAAGGTGTGAGCACTGTGTAAGGAAGGAGACCTGAGCAGAACTGGATTTTATTTTCAGATGGACTTCTGTAATGATTGATGTGCATCATTCCAGAAAAAAGTTGGGGAAGCAATGTGTAAAGTAACATTTGGCTTAGGGCAGTGGCATCTGGATATGTTAAGAGGCTGGCCTTAGATAAGAGAAATGAACTTTGGGGAAAGAAACAGCAATGTAACATTAAATCAGTTTTTTTTGTTGTTGTTGTTGTTTTTCTGCAGCAGATGTGGCCTCACCACCAAATCAGAAACAAACAGGATACTTAGCATTATACTCAGTTCTCAAATGAGCTGGTGCTTACAGCTTGATTCTGAACTGGTCCAGGCACTTGATACAATGAGCAGAGGTGAGAATTGTACATTTTATCCATAATGATTCGTTTTCCATTTTAGTAACATTTATTGGGATCTTTGTGCATCTAGGGACTCTTATTCTTCTTACATTAGTTCTAGGGACTCATTTAATCCTACCAATAAATTAGATATTGTTTTTGTTCTCTTCTATAAATGTGGTTAAGATAGGAAATAATCTTTATAGATAAAATGTACAAGCATATACACACATACATACATACATACATACATACATACATACACACCATAAATATATGACAGTTATTTCAAGAATAGACACACCAAAGGCAAAATGAGGGGGCATAGAGATAAATTAGTAGTGATTCAGAGAAGAGACGCCGGTAGCGCAGACCAAGTTTAATGAGAATGGAGGAGACCAGAGGCATTCAGATTCTAGGTATGTTTTGAAGGTGAAGACAGGATGTGAAAGAGAAGAGTTAAGAAATATTTCAAGATTTCTTGGCCTGAGCAATGAGTATTTCCATTTTAAATAGAAAAAAAATATTGTAGAAGACATTTTGAGTGAGCCAAAAAAGTTAATTCAGAACTAAGTCAGGTAGTCAAATGGACAAAACTGTCAAGTAGAAAAAGAAAAGAGAAGGGGGAAATTGGGTTGTAAATAGAGATATAGGTACAAGAGAAGGTTTTTTTTTCAAAAAGAATTTGTTGGAGAGGAAAATATGTATGAAGCAGGAGAAAGGATAATTTCAGGAGTCATGTCAATGAGTCACTGAGGATCAAAGCACTAGTGGTGGTGTAGAATTAGATGCAGTGGAGGTCTCCTAATAATCCTAATGATGTAGGCTACAGTAGGCTGGAGAATATGCTGATGGGAGTTTTGGGCAGCTCTCCTTAGATGGTTTCTATTTATATCAATGAAAAAGAAAGCAAGTTCCTCAGTCAAGCATAATGTTAGGAAGTTTAAAGAGAAGATGTGACAGACATCTAGGATAATAGGAAGGCCAGGGAATTATGAAACATAGTAAATGCTATAATAAGCACCCATCTGAGATTAATGATACTGTTTCAAAACGAGACTAGCAGGTATGATTTTACTTTTTCTTTAGTTGATTTCATCTATGGGGTGGGGAGGGCTCTTGAGTATAGAGGCAGGAGTGAGTTCAATAACCATGATTATTATTATTATTTTTTTAACCAAGAAAGTACAATAGAGAAGAACATAGAGGAAGGGAGCTGAGTGTGCCTTCAAGGAAATGATTATAATAATGGACCATGGAATCTAAACTGAAGAGGAAGAAGAATACAATCTTTAAGAGAAAGGTGAGAGCCAGGCGTGGTGGCGCACGCTTGTAATCCCAGCATTCAGGAGGCTGAGACCGGAAGATCCGGGTTCGCGGCCAGCCTCAGCTACCTAGTGAAGCACTCCGCAACTTAGTGAGACTCGGTTTCAAAATAAAGAACAAAAAATAGGGCTGGGGATATAGCTCAGAGGTAGAATGCCCCTGAGTTCAATCCCCAGTACCACAAAAAAAAAAAAAAAAAAAAAAAAAAAAAGAGAAAGGTGAGAAGCAATATAAATAATTATTAGATTTTGAGTGACAGAGGAGGGAGCGAATCTAAAAATTTGAGAGGGGCTGAAATTAAGATAATAGGGGAGCATTGATGCAGGTAATAAGAAGGTTAGTCAATGTAAACATCTAGTCATGATGTCAGGCTGGCTTCCGAAGGTCACTTCCACTTACAGTACTGACATCTGTCTCCAGTGTACTCAGCTGGGCAGTGGCAGAAAGGCTGGTTCCCAGAGGTCACAGTGCAGGTCCCTCCGTTTTGACAAAAATCCTCACAAACTGTCTTACCACAATTTGGCCCAGTAAACCCCAGTGCACAGCTGCAGGTAGGTCTCCCTAATGGGAAAAAAAAAAAAGATAAAAAAATTCTGTAAGTGTTCTACGTTCATGGCAATATCACTGGATAAGAACAGATAAGTCACATTTCTGGTCAAGGTCTGTCCACAATTTGTCCTGTGACTTTTAGGAAGTAACTTGGCCTCTCTGGGCCTCAGTTGCACCACATGTCTAGGGAAGCCTAGATGGGAAGATATATAAAGTTCAATTAGGTAAATATCAGAGATCATTTTATGAGTAATTATATTTGGATACATATATTGTATCCTTCAGGTGCTTACCTTATTCTTTGTGCTTCTCTTTCTTATCATTTTGCCTTTTCAATTAGTTTTGCTCTACTTTTATGTGGTATATGGATTGTGCTTTTATTAGAATATAAAATTTAGATAATCCTATTTCCCAGTTTTCAATCATCATCTACCAACCACTGTTTACTCTACAGAAAGCCTTGGTTTTCACTCACTGTAAGTAAATAATTTAATAGGTGGGGACACCATGTATAATGATTAGATACATTAAAATTAGGTATTTTATTTTATTAATATTCACATATTAAGCACATAATAACTTCCAAGTTTTATTTTATGTAACTGTGATATTTATTTATGATGAGGGACTTTGCTTATAGTTTTGTAAACAAGAAGATAATTTAAAAGTCTGATGTGAATAGCAAACAACAAGAAATTCAGTGACAGGTCTCAGCTAAGACTCACACATGTCTCTCAGGTAACTAGCATTAGAGATTATCCATGTCACCTCCTATCTCATCCTTATAGACATCAAATTGTAGAGTGGTTAGAGAAGTTTACAAGTATAGACTAACACTTGACGTATAAAAATTACATAATTTGTCTATTACTGTGGATTCCGAATTGAAGGACAAGTCTACCTTTTTATTGTTTTGAGAAGAATTCTTAAGTGAATGCAATACCTTCAAAGAAAATCTACTTCCATTTCCTGGAGAATGAATAAATTGAAACTCTACAGTTAATTTTATTTTAAGAGGCTTCTACATAACTAAAAAATGCTATAAATTGTTTCTCTACATGAACAAACTAGTATATATATATATATATATATATATATATATACTAGTATATACTATATCTGTACTATATATAATATAATGTACTATATATAGTATATATAGTATATATCCTAGTATATATACTAGCATAGTATATATACTATATATATAAGTATATACTAGTATATATATATATATATAGTGGTGAGTAGCATTGTTTTAAAACATATCATTTATATACATTATTAATCTGACAGTGTAGCAATGCCTACTGAACATGATAGATATTACATATATGATTTGTTAAATTTCATTATTTCTATTGGCCAAAAAAGTGCTTACTAAATTTTAGCTAGTGATTTTCTTTAAAGTGGTAACAAAGCCTTCTAATTTACATTGACATAGAAAAAAATATTTTATCTGGCCCATTAGTGGGTGAAAAATAAAGACACAAAAAAGAGAACAAATAGTGATGTTAGATGGTGAGGGTGATAATTTTGGAACATGGTATCTGAGGAAAACAAGAATGCAAAGCAAAATAATTAATTCCTCCTTTTCAAGAAGAGCTCAAGAATGCCCTACAGAGAAAGAGAGCACATGACCAGTAAGAAAAATTAACCTAAGCTAAATGTGAGACAAACCATGCACAAAGTATAGAAGAAAGTGCATTAGAACAATCAGAAAAAATGTTCTACAAGATATACACAGGTAGGATGTAGAATCATGGGTTTCTGTATTGATTTCTATTTTTTCCTTTTTAAAAAAAATTAGGAGTGAAAAAAAGTAATATGATAGAGTTTTGAAAGAAACAAACACAGCCAACTGAGATATTTGAACATTCCTTTTCCCCAGTCACTCAGAGAAATAACACTAAAGAATTTCACTGCTTTCATCTAGCCTCTTTTGAAACTAGAGCAGGCTGACCAGGCTGTCCCCAGCTAGCATATGCCTCAGATCATTTAGACTCCAACCAAATTATTTTCAAATCACTTCTCTTTCTTCCTTTGAAGAAAAGAAATCTTTTCAGCAAGTAGCAATCTTCATATTCAGGAGAATAATGCCTCACTGAAACTGTATAGTGATATAGCAAATTTTTTGATGCCAATGGGAAATGAACCATCTGTTGCATGATTGTATAATGGGCTGCATCTAACATTTGCAAGAATCTTTTAGGGTGCACCCTAGCAAGCTGCATCATATTCATTTTTGAAGACTATTTTTTTTTTTTTTAGGTAACAGAATTCGATTTTGATATTTGGAAAGAAAACAGCAATGCTCAGATAATTAAGGTATAGATTTATAGCAGTGATATATCCTGGGAGCTGGGGAGTTGGCAGCCTACAAGGAGAGCATACTCAGAAAAAGCACCAATTGACCTGAGGAAGGAGGAGGAAGAACTGTTTCCTGGCTCTAAATCAGTCTTGTTTCTATGGCATCCTTAGCATAGACATTAATCTGTAGGTTCTCCAACTGCCTAGATTCACAGTCTACCTTTGTCAAGTATGGAACCATGAGGAAATACCATCTCTCTGTGTATTTCTTTCTATATAATATGGAGATAATAATAGTACCTGCCTCATGGAAGTGTTGCATAGAAGAACAAAAATAAATTAGGTAATTCATGCAAAGCATTGTGTGTGTGTGTGTGTGTGTGTGTGTGTGTGTGTGTGTGTGTGGTAGTGGGGATTGAACTCAGAAGCATTCTACCTTCAAGCCATATCCCCAGACTGATTTCTTTTTCTTACTTGGAAACAGGATCTCACTAGGTTGATGAGAGTCTCACTACTTGCTGAGGCTGTCCTTGAAACTGTGATCCTCCTAAGTCAGCTTCCCAAGTACTGGGATTACAAGCATGCACCACCATGCTCAGCTCATGCAAAGCACTTCTAACTATATTATGCGCATATAAAGCATTCAGTTACACTGAAGTTCAGATTATTACTAGTCCTCTGTGACACTCATCATTTTAGCTATGGCTTATTCTAGGAATGCGCTGTGATATTTTATGCAAGTTATTCTGAAAATTTTATTAAATTACACATTTTAATTTCATTCTTTATTAAAATAAAATAAAAATTTAATTTATGAGCCGGGCGTGGTGGCGCACGCTTGTAATCCCAGCATTTGGGAGGCTGAAACTGGAGGATCCGGGTTTGTGGCCAGCCTCAGCTACCTAGTGAGGCACTCCACATCTTAGTTAGACCCTGTTTCAAAATAAAGAATAAAAAATAGGGCTGGGGGTATAGCTTGGAGGTAGAATGCCTGAGTTCAATCCCCAGTACTGCAAATAATAATAATAATAATAATAGTAATAATTTATGTTACGGTAGTGATGGGATATAACGACAATTCCCCACCAAATTTCCTCTAAGACTCCAACATTTACAAACTTTGAAGGATGGTCTTCCCCTCTTTAGCTTCTAAACATGCTCAATTCCACCTTATTAATAAAAGAATACAGAACAGCTGGGCGTGGTGGCGCACGCTTGTAATCCCAGCATTTGGAACGCTGAGACTGGAGGATCCGGGTTCGCAGCCAGCCTCAGCTACCTAGTGAGGCACTCCGCAACTTAGTGAGACCCTGTTTCAAAATAAAGAATAAAAAATAGGACTGGGGGTGTAGCTCGGAGGTACAATGCCCCTGGGTTCAATCCCCGATACTGGAAAAAAAAAAAAAAAACAGAACAACAAGAAACAATACAAAACAACAAACATGTTTGTCTAATACATCTATTTGTATAACTACAAAGTTTGGTACATCCTTGAGCTTCTTCAAAACATGATTATACTCCCTGTTTCCAAATCTACCAGTAAAAGTAAAATATTTAATCATAAAGATTCCAATCCTTCACTGTGTTATACTTTTT
>PVLC010018574.1:0-10976 GCA_004027655.1 Graphiurus murinus
GCAACTGGAAAACATTATGTTAAGTGAGATTAGCCAGTCACAAAGAGTAAAGAAAGATATGTTCTCTCTAATATGCGGGTGTTAGGGAGTAGATGGGACATAAGAGGGTCCCCAGATGAAAAAGTAGAGACCCTCGATAAACAAAGAAGTAGACTTAACTGAAGGGAATGGATGGGGGGTGGGGGGGAGAGCATACTAAGGCACATGATGTACTTACACAATTATATCAAGATCACTCACTGAACTGAACTTGAGAGGGAGGGAGGGCGAGGGAGCCGGGTGGGAATTGGGGATAGGGTCAGATGAGAAATGTGTGCACATTTGTCTTTATCAATTTGTACCTAACAAAAATGTATAAATACAAAGCATGAATTATTACAATAAAAGAAAAACAAAAAACAAAACCACATCAAGAAAATTATACACCATGACCAACTTGGGTTCATCCCGGGGATGCAAGGCTGGTTCAACATACAAAAAACAATCCATGTAATACACCACATAAACAAACTCAAAGACAAAAATCACATGATCATCTCAATTTATGCTGAAAAAGCATTTGACAAGATTCAACACCCATTCATGCTAAAAGTACTCCAGAGAATCAGAGTAGAAGGAACATACCTCAAAATCATAGAGGCAGCATACAATAGGCCTACAGCCAATATCATATTAATGGAGAAGAACTGCAAGAGTTCCCACTAAAAACAGGAACAAGACAAGGATGTCCATTATCACCTCTTCTGTTTAATATAGTACTTGAGACTCTAGCCAGAGCAATTAGGTAAGAGAAAGAAATCAAATGGGTAAAAATAAGGAAAGAAGAACCAAAACGATCCCTCTTTGAAGATGACATGATGTTATACCTAGAAGACCCAACAAAGTCAACCAAAAAACTTATAGAACTGATCAACAAATTCAGCAAAGTGTCTGGATATAAAATCAATCTTAAAAAATCAGAAGCTTTCCTCTACACCAACCATAAAACCACTGAAAAGGAAATCCAGAAAGCAATTCCACTCACAATAGCATCCCGAAAAATAAAATACTTAGGGATAAACCTAACCAAAGAGGTAAAAGACCTCTATAAGGAAAATTACAAAAAGCTGAAAAAAGAAATCAACGACGACCTTAAAAGATGGAAAAATCTACCATGCTCTTGGATAGGCAGAATAAATATAATCAAAATGGCCATCCTCCCAAAAGTAATCTACAAATTCAATGCAATACCCATGAAATTACCAAGGTCACTCCTCACAGACATAGAATAATCAGTCCTTAAATTCATCTGGAACAACAAAAAGCCCAGGATAGCAAAAGTAGTTCTTAGTAATAAGAACCATGCAGGAGGTATCACAATACCTGACATCAAACTTTACTACAGGCCACAGTAATAAATACAGCATGGTATTGGCACAAAAACAGGCACACAGACCAATGGAGCAGAATAGAAGACTCAGAAACGGAACCACATGCTTACAATCAACTGATTTTTGACAAAGGAGCCAAAACATACACTGGAAAAAAGATAGCCTCTTTAACAAATGGTGTTGGCAAAACTGGTTAACCATATGCACTTTCTCACCCTGCACAAGCGTCAATTCCAGGTGAATCAGTAAATCATGCCAGAGACCTTGCAGCTACTTGAAGAGGGCATAGGATCAACACTTGAACACATAGGCACAGGTAAAAACTTTCTCCACAAGACCTCAAAAGCACAAGCAACTCAAAGGAAGATCAATACATGGGATTGCATTAAACTGAAGAGCATCTGTGCAGCAAAGGAAACTATCAAGAACCTCAACAGAAAACCCCCAGAGGGGGAGAAAATTTTGCCAGCTACTCTTCTGACAGAGGACTCATATCTAGGATATACAGAGAACTCAAGAAACTCACAGCTAAGAAAACAAAAACACAATCAAAAAATGGGAAAAGGATCTAAATAGACACTTCACAAGAGAAGAAATACAAATGGCCAATAAATGTATGAGGAAATGTTCAACATCTTTTTAGCAATCAGAGAGGTGCAAATCAAAACTACTCTGAGATTTCACCTAACTCCAATCAGAATGGCAATTATCAATAACACAAACAACAACAAATGCTGGCGAGGGTGTGGAGAAGTGGAAACCCTAATACATTGTTGGTGGGATTGCAAATTAGTGCAACCACTTTGGAAAACAGTATGGAGGATCCTCAGACAAATGGCAATTATCCTACCATATGATCCAGCAATAACTCTACTGGTATCTACCCAAAACAACAGAAACCAAACTATCAGACCAATGCATGTGTATCTATGTTTATAGCTGCACAGTTTACAATTGCAAACTATGGAACCAGCCAAGATGTCCATCAACAGATTAATGGATTACAAAACTATGGGATATGTACACAATGGAATTTTACCAGCCATAAAGAAGAACAAAATCATGATATTTGCAAGGAAATGGAAGGAAGTGGAAAACATTATGTTAAGTGAGATTAATCAGTCACAAAAAGTTAAAAATTGAATGCTCTTCCTAATATGTGGAAGCTAGGGAGAAAATGAGACATGAGAGAGACTCCAGAGGAAGGAGAATCCTTAGATGAACAAATAATTTGACTTAACGGAAGGTAAAGGGGGTAGGGAGGACACCCCAATGAACATGATGTACTTTCCATGGACACATCTAAGTCAATCACTAAACTGACCTTGAGAAGGAGGGAGGAGGAGGGAGTGGGGCAGGAATTGGGGAAGTGTTAAATGAGAAATGTGTGCATGGATGTCTTTACCTATACTAGCTTGTACCTAACAAAGGTGTGTGGTTACACTGCACCAAATAAGGGAAAGATGAAAAAAAAAAAGATTTGTTTAAGTTACACCCAGAGATTTTGGATCTACGTAATGTGGAGCCCACTTCTATTAACCTGGCAGAAACAGCTCAGATACTTGTAGATCAGCTTCAAGCCTTGGTCACTACCTGGCCCTCGTTTACCTCCTTGCTAGGAGAAGCTATCATACTAACAGCAATAGTCATTCTAGGTTTATGCATTCTACCACTTGTTGTATGCCTTATGATCAATGCCTATGTTAATATATGAGGAGATTTACATGGAATAAAAGTGCAAGCACTGCCTCGCACAGGGCCTGGTAGTCAATGATGGGTTCGATTTTCTCAGGGCAAATCAACCTAAGACAGGGCTCTTTGAATGACTCATCGAGACTCCATGATGGGTAAGATTAAGCACCTGGTAGGAAACGACCTAAGACAGACACAGTCCTTCATGCATTTTAAAATAAAAATGGGGGAGTTGTGGGAGCCCAGCTAGGCCCTATCCCCCCTGGCAGTTGCTATCTGCATATATGAGCAATTATACTGACTCTTCTGCTATGGCTACATTGGTATCTCGAAGTCTGGAGATTGCCCCTAGGATGCATAGATGAAAGACCCTCCTACTTCTTAGAAAGTAAATATATGACTCTTAAGGAGTATGGTTTTATAACTCTAGAAAGATTGTTTTACCAGGCTATGCTAAGAATGTGGGCTATACGTGTAAAACGAAGAAGTGGTGCTGTTTGTGATCTGACAATGATTGATATCTCATAAATGTTTATGTAACCCTGTTGTACTCAAGAAATGTATAAAAAATCCATGCCGAAAATATAAATAAATTTTTAAAAACTTTTAATAAATGATTGGTGAATAGTTTGCCTATTAAATATCTCTTTTAAGAGAGGTAGGCTGATATATACTGTACTCCCAGTACTTGATGGGCTGAGATATGAGGATTGCAGGTTCAGACATACAAAAATGATTGGTGAATAGTTTGCCTATTAAATATCTCTTTTAAGAGAGGTGTATGCCTGTACTTCCAGTACTTGATGGGCTGAGACAGGAGGATTGTAGGTTCAGACAGCCTCAACAAGTTAGAAATCCCCAGTACCACACACACATACACACACACACACACACACACACACACACACACACACACACACAAATATTTCTTACAGAGTGTATGCATTTACTTTAACATAACCCATATGAGGTACATATGTTTTTAGCCACAGAGTAAAAATAATCATCTGAAAATCAAGGAGTGAATTACTTTGTGGTTGCTTAGATTGTGTGGTTCTATAAAGTAAGAGTCTAAGATAAAAATGTTATATATTCATGAGCATGGAATACAATTTACAAATTTAGGGTTGGGGTTGTATAGTTTTTTTTTAAGACATCTGAAGTATGGATTTTCTGAAATAAAATTCCGTTAGCATCCTTGGAGAACATTAAACTTGTATGAGATCAAGGAGCCCTGCACTGTATGTAGTAACAGAATCCTGGTTCAACGAATTTTGCTGAAATAAACTATTCTCACTGATTCATGATGAACTTTCTATAAAATCTACCCTTGTTTCCATATTCCCAGTCTGAACAATTTGGAGAAGTCATTGAGAAAAACAAAACTGAAGTTGATTATGTTGAAAAGTAAGCTTTTCTAATATACTGACTAGGTAAAGTGAGAATTTTTCCATTCACTCATTAAAAAAAAAAAAAAAACTAGGGGAGGGATGATGCAGTGCTGTGTGCTTTTGTATGTCTGTAGCACCATGAATTCCATCAGGATGTCTGATTACAAAGCACCAAAAAACAAAAGGAAAAAGGAGAAAAAAGGGGTGTGTTCCCATAATAATCCTAAGAATAACATAGTAAAAATATCAACCAAAATTAAATTTGTTTCAAAGCTTTAGATATCACAAAAAATGTTATCATTGTACTGATATGGCATAAACCTGTTGTTGTACATTTATTTTATGTCAGGCAAAACATACACTCACACAGTTATCATTGAATAATCTTAGGTACATGTTAGCATTTAACAACTGTCTGTTAAAATAGTTGTAAAATTATGTTCTCTGATGTGGTTTAGGTGAAACACAGAGTTTTGTTTAAGCCAGTTTAACTCATTTCAAAAACGTGACCTAACCAACACATGACATTGTTAAGTTCCACAAATAATACATTATAGTCGACCATAAATCAGGGTATTCGATGGTATTGTTTACAGTTACCTTGAAATCTGCAGTCCTATAAATCTAAATGCTCTGAGATGGTCAGGAGTATATAGATACCATGAATTTGCAATATTCAAGAAATGGTAGCTTTGGTGAATTCTTGTTTTATAAACCACAGGAAAAACACCTTATTTTTCAAAAAATGTGGTGCCATGGTGGAATCTCACAGTATCAACAGGGACACTTAGCCTCCTTTATCTAGAGCAGAGACAAAGGCAGAGGCATGGTTTCATGTACTCACTTACCTGGCAATGCTCTTCCAGAAGTGCTCCAGCAGACCTCAGCAGGCAAACATGTCTCTAGTCATCATGCCATCCCTAAATTTGGCACTATGCTCAACTCAATCAATGACATACACATCAAATATATATGGCTCAAATGTATTTAGACATCAGGTGATACACAAGTATTTTAAAGATAGGTATATAGCTCTTTGGGGACTAAGGGGTCACTTTGGTAGAAAGTATTCTGGGGAAAATGGACCCTTCCCCAAATCAAACTAAAGGAAGACCCCAGCATGGCCCCCCTGCTCTATCTCATCAGGCTCCTGGCTGCTTCCTGCAGCACAGTGTAGGGGAAGATGGACAGGCAGGAAGCTCGGCCATCTGCAGGATGGGGTAGGAGACCCTGGTCAAATACAGCTCTTAGGAGTTTGGACCCTGAGATGGGACACTGAGAGCCAGTATGTACCATGCACTGAAATTGCCTTTCACACACTGCAAAAAATAAAATAAAACAAAACAAACAAACAGGCTGCCTTAAGACATATTTGATATATTGCTTTTAAGGGCATAAATCAGTAGGATACTAACATGGATTTCTGAAAGCGATCACACTGGGGAGGTTCCACTGGTCAAGACGGAGGTAAAACAGAGTGGGCAAATTAGGAAAACAAGGAATGCATGGAGTTAAAAATGTGAAAGGGAGTCTGGCATGGTGGTGCACACTTGTCATCCCAGTACTAGGGAGGCTGAGACAGGAGGATTGCAGGCCAACCTCAGCAAGTAGTAAGACTTGCATCAACCTAGTGAGACCCTTTTTCCAAATAAAAATAAAATAGGGCTGAGGGTGTAGCTCCGAGGTAGAATGCCCCTGGGCTCAATCCCCAGTGCCACACAAACCACACACACACACACACACACACACACACACACGAAAGACAAAGCTGAGCCTTCATTCCTATCATTTGTTAGAGTTGGTGGTGAAGGCTGGGGTGACCTCGGAGGAAGGAATTCACAGTGAAGACTCCTTTGTCCTCTTTACTAAGTGGATCAAGGTCTAGTCGACGGTATAAATTGTATAAGTGTGCAATTTTCACACTCACAGACTATCCTGTGAAACCCTGGGATGGCCCCCAATGGTGATGTCTGCTCAGGACAGTGAACCTGAAGTTGTAGTCTTTGTAAGTTTGTAAGGATTATAAGTACAGTTTAGATTTCATTCTCGCTGAGAGAATGTTTGCTTTACTGTTATTTCAAAATAAATCTTCAGAAATCTCTGGAGAAGACAGAATGTTCTTTCAACACATGGAAACAGGAAAGCCCAGAGGTGTTTCATCTCAGAAACAAAGCTGTCATAATTAGGAAACCCACACAGTAGGGGAATTTCTTACCCTGATCAAGTCAATTGAGGAAATAAGGATCAAGTCTGGCTGGCTCCCTTGTTCAATACCTTTGGCCTTCTTTTCTTACAACATTCTTTGTATCTTGGCCACAAGAGAGGTTGCTTATGGAATGAAAAGATAAAATTTGGGGTTTCCTTCAAAAATGCTGAGCACAGACATCAGACAGGATAGGATTCAAATGCTCTAAAGATTCCTCCAAACACAATCATCTCAGGCATTTTCATTATCACAGAAATTCGGTGTTTTTGAATATGTACAACATAGAGATAAGATTCACTGGCACAAATATTCCTTTCCCAGGCTTTGGGAATTAACATCCCTGGATTTTTTGGTCCCAGGAGGTAAAACAAGCATCAGCTTCCCTTGCTCTTTGAATGTTTAACGTATGTGCAACCTCTGGTGGAGCACAGGGTGAGGGCTGGCACCCCCAGATTGCAATATGTAAAATTAAATTGGGACAAGAAAGATTTCGAGAGGAAATGCTAATAGATAGTTTACAGTAACGTGAGGTTACCCTCTATAAGATGAGATGTTGAACCTGATTTCCTACTCAGAGTTGTACAAACTTTTAAAAAATCGCTCAAACTATAGCAATCATTTATTTCAATAGCATTGACAGTTTCCTTATGAAGATGATTAGGGCATAAGAAGATTTAATAAAATGTTAAATTAAATCTTATCACATCTCACATAAAGTATATTTACTAACAAAATTTATTTTTAAAGAAATATTTTAAATCCCTATGGCTGGACATGGTGGTGAACACTTGCAATCCCAGTATTTGGGAGGCTGAGACAGGAGGATTGCAGGTTCAAAGCCAGCCTCGGCAACTTAGCCAGGCCCCGAGCAACTTAATAAGACTCTGTTTCCAAATCAGACATAAAATCAGGCTGGGGGTATAACTTGGAGGTAGAATATCTCCGAGTTCAATCCCCATATCAAAAAAATAAAAAATAAAAAGTAAACTCTAGATAATATTCAATATAAAACTTGTATACTGAGAGAGCTATTCAGTGAAAGTCAGAAAAATAAGTGGAAACCTCATATTAGTGGATATTGTCTATGAAATAAATTGACTAATTTTAGCAGTCCCTAAATTAAAGAAAGAACTATGCTAAGAAGAAAATGTCCATACTGCACTGTCCAGGACATAATCCCCTGGGCTGAATGCAACTCTTAGAGCTGGTGTCCCTTCTGCAGCTACTGAAACTCAACAATTCGCCCAAGCCTCCTCCTCCCACAGCCATCCTAACACCCCACCTGCCCCCCGATTCTGCACCTGAGGACAGAGAGGCACTCACCTAGAGGGCGGGGATGGGAGGACTCAGTGCACCTGGGAAGGACCTGCACAGGTTTAAGGAAAGGATGTCTCTACCTCACATCAGAGGTCTCTAAGAAGGTGATAAGATCTCTCTGGAGAGCACAGAACCAGGGAGTCCCCAGTGGGACACTTCACCTGCCTCTTAGTTTTACTTTATTCTCTGCTGGATAATATTCATTATCCAGGGGAGAGCTGGGCTCAAAACTTTTCTCTAAGTTCCCTTGACACATCTGCATGGGGATCAGAAGCCCCTATGACATAGACCACACCAACTTCTTTCATTCTGGCCTGAGACCAACTGGTCCCAAACCAGTTCATATTTGTAATGTCTCCTCTGGGGTGAATGACTCCAGGCTCCCCTGAGAGTTGGGTGGCTCTGAGGATCCTCTCCCTACAATTTGTGATGTTTGTCAAGTCTTCACTAAACACTGCATTTCTGGCTGTGCTGGTTCTGCATTTTGTCATCTATTGTAGCATTTTCAGGGTGCAAGTTGTGACTGCAACTTAAAATTGAATGCAAACAGATGCAATAAACACTAGGAATGTAGAGGCCCATCTGGTGCCTGTGTCTGAGGTGGGCGCAAGCTGAATGGACATAACTGAAGCTGAGGCAGAGTCTGAGCAGGACTCTACTCCAGAGAGACCTGAATGATCAACCCTCATCCTCACTAACTGAGGCTGGATGGAGCCTGCACTTTCTCTGAAAGAAACAACAAATCATTAAGCTTCAGTCTCCAAAGTAGTTCATGAAGCATTACAAAGAGCTTTCAGTGAGGAATGCATCTTGTGACCTAGAGCCACAAGAAAGCACAGTCCTTTCAGTAGACCCATTGATGATCCAGATATTGAAACCAGAAGAGAGAATTTGATAACAATTATTAATAATATGTTCAAGGTTAATCTAGACATAATGGATGAAAAGTTTAGCTATTCTAGAGAGAAATGAAAACATGAAAGAATTAAATGGCATAGGAAATTTAAATACTTAACACTTATGGTCTAAGACATGGCTCAGCCTGGGTAGGATTGAATATAGCTGTCCAAAGTCATACATCATAGGTAAAATAAATTTTAAAATATGAACTAAGTGGAGGTAGCATTCTAACATATTTGTGATATGGCAGAGTGTTGGAGACTATGATTAATTACCCATGTTTTGCTAATATCAACCAGGCGTTGTGTGTTGACATTATAGAACTAGGAAACAGTAACCTGGATCTAGACACTTATGATGCTTGTACTGAGATATGGTTGAGGGGCTTCAGTACAATCAGTACATTAACACAAAAGGTCTTGTAGGGACTACAAGACCTCATGTAATGTTTTGTATGTTATATTGCCATGGTATAACTAATGTTCCCATATTATTTTTCTTGTATAAGCTACCTGGTGTCATGGTATAAAAAGGTCCTGTGAAATAAACTCAGCGCTAGAGTATTGACTGTCAGCCCTCCCAGTAACGGACTTAGTATTGGCTTTGTCTTTAATCTTCACTCCCTGCTTCAGGACTGTTCAACTTTGCTGGCAGTAGAAGAGGTGGCGCCTGAACAGGAACCTGAAGACTGGGGAATCCATGAAGGACACTGCATAAAATACGGTACCGAAAGCTGAGGGTGAGTGGTGATTTGCTGGGAGTCTGTAATATGGTATAATATGAGACAAGGAAATAGCCGGCTGCTTTTTGTACATATGCTTAAAAATATGTTGCAAGCCCGAGGGACTAAGGTAGGGCAACAGAAACTTCAGAAATTTTTGCTTTTTGTAGAAAAAGTCTGTCCTTGCTTTCCTGAAGAAGGAACTGTAAATATAGAAATAATACAGCGAGGGCAACACCTTGCTCAATTAATTTTGATTCCTCAGGCAAAAATTGATAATACAGCTTTAAAAAAGAAAAGAGGCACTAAAGGTTTTGTATCCTCAGATGCTTATTGGATTCAAGTCATTGGTGCTCAGAGACCTGAGCTTTGTTTAAATATGAATGGACGGGCATTCACTGGGCTGCTGGACACCGGGGCCATTGTGTCTATTATAACTGCTTTACAATGGCCTGATCACTGGCCAAAACAACCTACTATTACAGATCTACAAGGCATTGGCCAGACTCATAACTTGGAACGAAGTTCTTATATATTGACTTGGACAGATCTTGAGGGACACACATAAGCTTCCAGTTAATCTTTGGGGATGAGATGTTATAAAGAAAAATGGGAGTTTATTTGTATAGTCCTAATTCTATAGTTACACTAAGCAAATGTTTCAACAAGGATTTCTGCCAGGGATGAGATTGGGTGTAAAAGGGCAAGGAATACAATACCCCATATCTTGTAAAGCACATTTAGATCGGACTGGTGTAGGATATTTTTAACTGGCATCACTGAAGTGCCTGCACCCCATGAAGATGCCATACAGTGGAAATCTCATGACCCTGTATGGGTGGATCGGTGGTCCCTTACATCAGAAAAGATTAAGGCTGCCCATATGTTAGTACAGGAATAATTGGAAAAAGGGCATATTGAACCTTCTAATCCTCCCTGCAATTCCCCCATATTTGTTATTAGGGAAAAATCTGGAAAGTGGAGGCTGCTACAAGATTTAAGACAAGTCAATAAAACTATGAAATTAATGGGGGCACTGCAGCCCGGATTGCCTACACCTGCTGTCATACCTAAAGATACTGATAAAATAATTTTAGATTTGAAGATTTGTTTTTATACTATTTTATTAGACCCCAAAGATTGTCAGCATTTTGCTTTCAATGTCCCTTCTCTTAATTTCAACAAGCCTATGAACCAGTATCATTGTAAAGTATTACCACAAGGAATGGCCAATAGTTCCACCTTGTGTCAAAAATTTGTGGCACAAGCATTACAAGGTGTAGGTAAAAATCATCCCTCTGTATATATTATTCATTATATGGATGATATCTTTCTGACACATAAAAATAAAGGTTATCTTCTTGCTATCTATGCTGACT
>PVLC010018574.1:11076-31958 GCA_004027655.1 Graphiurus murinus
GAAGATGGCCCCCCATGGTTACCAGAGCAGTTGGTCAAGGAAGCTCCTGCGACACCTGTTGGCCGTGATTCTGAATGCTCATCTGAGAGTGATGGCTGAGGTCTATTGGGCTTATTTCCCAGATCCACTACTGTTATATCCAGCAGTGTGGGAAGACAGAGAGATCATCATCACAGTGAACAATTCTCCTCTGCTGGGTCTGCCTGCAACAGCCAATTCTCTACTTTCTGAAATGTGCCTATCAATTATAGAGGCCTAGGTACTGGACTACCCATTTGATTTTCAAAAAGTGTGACTGTTCCAGGATGCCTGACATGTAACTTCTTGTGCTTTATCTCAAGAAATACAGACAGCTTCTTTCATTAATCAGATGTCTAAAAATGTAACTCGTACTTTAGGAACTCAAGAACATAGCTATTAAATTAAAATATGGGTTAGATGCTTTATATGATACTGTTTTATACTTAAGAAATGAGGATCAAGATTTGAAGATTACTATTCAAGAGTTAAAGACTAGAACAAGTTTAAGTTGTCATGCTAAATTTGATTGGATCTGTGTTACTTCTAAAATTTATAATCAAAGTGATCATACCTGGAATAGGATTTAGACACATCTGCAAGGGATATGGCATCATGAAAATCTATCACTAGACTTATTGAAATTACACCAAGAAACAACTGATCTAGGGAGTGCCCAGCCCCTTTCATTTGATGCAGCTAAAATGGCTCAAAATATTTTGGAAAAGTTACAAGCTGTCATGCCCTCTTGGTCATCGTTTACTTCCTTGACAGGAGGTCTTCTAGGTGTTGGAATCTTATTGATCCTAGGTTTCTGTTTGCTGCCTATATTGATACGCATCTTTGTCAGCACTATTTGGACAATTAAAGCTGAAATGCATGGGTTAAATTTTCACACAACCCCTTTGCAGGAGCTGGTAGTCAATGATGGGTAAGATTCTCTTAAGGACAAGTCAACCTAAGACAGGACATAGGTGTATGACACCTATGCTCCCATGGCGGGTAAGATTTGTACCTTAAAGAGAACAACCTAAGACAGGCACAGCTTCCTGCGCATCAACTGCAGGGTGGTGTCTCATTTTCTAAAAAATAAAGATGGGGGGGATGTTGGAGACTATGATTAATTACCCATGTTTTGCTAATATCAACCAGGCGTTGTGTGTTGACATTATAGACCTAGGAAACAGTAACCTGTATCTAGATGCTTATGACACTTGTACTGAGACACTTGTATGGTTGAGGGGCTTCGGTACAATCAGTACCTTAACACAAATGGTCTTGTAGGGGCTACAAGACCTCATGTAATGTTTTGTATGTTATGTTGCCATGGTATAACTAATGTTCCCATGTTATTTTTCTTGTATAAGCTGCCTGGTGTCATGGTATAAAAAGGTCCTGTGAAATAAACTCAGCCCTCCCAGTAAAGGACTTAATATTGATTTTGTCTTTAATCCTCACTCCCCCCTCCAGGACTGTTCAACTTTGCTGGCAGGTACAGCAGCAGAGGTCATCTGATGGAGCAGGAAGCCAACAGCTCACTGCACTGTGTAACATTCACAGCCTGCTACATCTCTGCTTCCCGTGGGCTGGGATGGGAGCACCTATTTCCTCTCCTGCAAAATGGAAGCAGATCACCCAGCTGCCAGTATGACCACCGTCTGACCTCTGGCTGGCTTTCCATTTCCTCCCACTCCATCACTGGGGTGATCATCCTGAGGTCTTTTGGACCTCCATCCCTCTAAGATCACCGCTGACCAAGACCTTTGTCCTTGCTGTCCCCTCTTCCAAGAACATGCTTCCCCAGACACTGCCTGGGTGGATGCTCTGCCTTAGTTACTCCGTGAAGAAAGCAGGTGGATGCCCTGGTCTCTTCATCCCACCAGTCCCTGCCTTGATTGGCATGTGGAATGCATTGCCATTGAAAGCAATTTCTGATAAGGGAGATGAACAGATACTAACAGCTACTTCCTGCTGTGCTGGGCCTTAACTACACCCAGGGCAGTGTGAACCAGAAACCTCCAGTACCGATAACTGTGGAAAATTCCGGATCATTCCATACCCTTCATACTCCAACTTTTCAAGCATCAGAATTTGAAAATGCTTGATGGCTCTCAGCATATGATGACTTGAAAGTGTGCTTTCAAACAAAGGTCATTGAAGAGTTATCATCATCAGATCTCCTTTTCCCTCTGCCCTACCTTTCCAGCTCCCTTCTCTGCACTCCACTAGTTTCCACAAATAAGTGAAAACATATGGCCTTTCACTTTCTGTGACTGGATTATCTCATTAAGAATGATATTTTCAAGTTCCACTCATTTTCTTTCAAATGACCTGTGTTATTTATTTTTTTATGGCTGAACTTTTCCACCATGTGGTTCCATAGTTTGGCTATCATGAATTGACCTGCTAGAAACATGAAATGCATGTGTACCTATAGTAATATAATTTTAAAAGTTTGGGGAAGATCCCCAAAGTGGTGTGGCTGGGTGGAAAGGACCCTCCATACTCATCTCCATGGAGGCTACTAATTTGCAGTCCCAGCAACAGTATATAAGAGTTCCTGTTTCACTACATCCTCGCCAGCATGGATTGTCATTTATATTCCTGATGATTGCCATTCTGAATGGGATTAGATAGAATCTCAATGCCACTGTGATTTTCATTTCTCTGATGCTGAATATTTTTTCACATATTAATTGGCCATTTGTATTTTTTCTTTTGAGAAGTGTGTGCTTCTTTTGAAAACTTTCACTTTTAGGAAGTGCCCAATTTTAATTGTTTTTTTTTCTAGTATTGAGTCTTTTAAGTTCTTTACATATCCTATATATTAATCTTCAATTAGAAGTGTAGCTGGCAAAGATTTCCACCATTCTGTAGATTTCTCTTTAGGTGTTTGATACTTTCGCTTGCTGTACAGAAACTTTTGCATTAGATAAAGTCCCATGATACTGTATAGTAATAAATATTTATTTAGTTTGGCAAAATACATATAACTGAGACAACTGAATTATTGAAAAGTTTAAGCCATCCCATTTCTAACAGGAGGGTGTGCTAACCAAGACCATGACAAATGACAGCCATCTCGTAGGTCCCCCAGAGGACCCACTGAGGCATATGAAATCCTTGCAATATCTCAGTCAGCCATTTGGGTTGATTTTCTTGTATCGATTTTCCATCAACATGTATCAAAGTAAATAAGCTTAAGAGCAAAATCATGACTGCACTTCATATAAATCATGGCATAATTAGTCATTTTTTTCCAGTAGTGGGGATTGAACTCAGGGGCATTCTACCCCCAAGCTACACCCCCAGCCCTATTATTTATTCTTTATTTTTGAAACAGGATCTCACAAAGTTGCAGAAGGCCTCACTAAGTAGCTGAGAGTGGTGGGATACAAAATCAATCTAAAAAAAATCAGTAGCTTTTCTATATGCCAACCACAAATCCACTGAGCAAGAAATCCAGAAAACAATTACATTAATGATATTATCAAAAACAATAAAATACCCAGGAATAAATCTAACCAAGGTGGTAAGAGACCTCTACCTTAGAAGACGAAAAGCTCTCCCATGCTCTCAGAGAGGCAGAATAAATATTATCAAAATAGCCTTTCTATCAAAAGTGATGTACAGAGTCAATGCAATTCCTATGAAAATACCAATGTCATTTTTCACGGACATAGAAAAATCAGTTCTAAATTTTATATGGAGAAACCCAAAATCCAGAATAGCCAAACAAATTCTCAGCAATAAGAGCCATGCAGGAGGTATCACAATTCCTGACTATTACTATGAAGAAATAGTAAGAAAAACAGCATGTTTTGGCACAAAAAACAGACACATAGACTGATGGAACAGAATAGAAGATGCAGAAGCAAATCCACACATGCATAGCCAATTGAATTTCAACAAAGGTACCAAACACATACTTTAGAGAAAAGACAGGCATTCCAACAAATGTTGTTGAGAAAACTAGTTATCCATTTGCAGAAAATGGGATCTTACCTCTCACCCTACAAAGGAGTCAACTCAAGATGGATCAAACAGTTGGAAATTAGGCCAGAAACTTTGAAGTTACTAGAGAAAGGCATAAGTCAAACACTCCACCATGTAGGCACAGGTAGAAACTTCCTCAATAAGACACCCAAATCCCAGGAATTTAAAACAAGTATTAATAAATGGGATGACATTGAACTAAAAACATTCTGCTCATGAAAGGAAACCATCAAGCATCGAAAGAGAGAGCCTACAGAATGGGAGATTTTTGCCAGATACTCCTTTGATAGGTGACTAATATTTAGAGTACGCAAAAACTTAAAAGACAAAACTAGAACAAGTAACCCAATCAAGAAATAGGTAATTGAACTAAGTAGAATCTTCACAAAAGACGAGCTACAACTGACTATTGAATACAGAAGAAATGTTCCAAATCATTAGCAATAAGGGAGATGCAAATCAAACCTATAGTGAGAGTCCATCTAACCCCAATTCAAACCTATAGTGAGAGTCCATCTAACCCCAATCAGAATGGCAATCATTAAGAAGTCAAGCAACAAATGCTGCTGAGGACTTGGGGAAATAAAAACGCTTCTCCACTGCTGGTGGGATTGCAAATGAGTGTAGCTGCTACAGAGATCAGTGTGGAGATTCCTCAGAAAATGGGGACTGGATCCACTACATGATCCAGCTATGTCACTCCTAGGTCTCTTTGCAAAGGGACTGAAATCTGAATATTATAGTAATGAGTGCATATACATGCTTATAGCAGCACAATTCACAATAGCCAGATTATGGAACCAACCTAGGTGTCCATCAACAGTTGAATAGATTACAAAATTATAGGATATAGACAAAATGGAATTCTACTCAGCAATAAAGAAGAATAAAGTTATGTCACTTGCAGGAAAATGGCTGGACCTGGAGAACATTATGCTAAGTGAGATTAGCCAGTCACAGAAAGTAAAGGTCATAGGTTTTCTCTTATAAGCAGAAGCTAGGGAATAATCAGGATACTGAGGGACTTCAGACAATAGAGGAGAAACTCCAGTGGAGCCAGGGAGGCAGTCTAGGGAAGAGGTGAGGAGAGAGGGAGGAGCAATGAAGCAATCACTTCCATTGATATTACGTGCATCGTGAGACTACCAATGCCAACCTCGGTACCCTGAGGTTTACTTTTAATAGAAATGAGAAGATTATTTATTGGAAACCATGTTTCAAATAAAAAAATAAAATGGGACAAGGGGGTGTAGCACAGATGTAGAATGACCCTGGGTTCAATCCCAAGTACCAAGAAAAGAAGAAAAAAAAACTGGAAGGAATAGAACAAAAGAAATATCTGAGAGTCCATCCTGATATAATTCAATAATTTTGTAAGGAAGTCAATGGAGGAAGGAAGCTCTGTATTTAGCGGAACTCCAGTTAATCTTTATAGCAAGAGCAAGAAAAAATATGCAACCAATAGCAGGTGTAGTAACAACTGCTACAGGCACTGATGGATGAAAAATACTAGCATGCATAATAGAATGAGTCTAGGATGTACTAATCTTACACTGTCTTCTGAGCAGACACTTGCTCATTGCAAAGGGCAGTGGCAACTTTACCATGAGGGGGCTACCAGGAACCTCACAGGAAAATAAGTACCATCAATTGAATTAAACAGACCAACATGGTACAACCATTGATAGGATGCTACAAGACACATCTCTTGTCTGGGACTCCTGCTAAGAAAGCCCAAGTTCAGCATAATCTTTAGAAACATCAGACAAACACAGTCTACAGAATGAACAACAGTATGTCAAAGGTTAAGGGAGACTGAGCAACCGCCATGCAGTAGAAAACACAAACACTACAGCTAAAGGACACTTGTACCCTCAGTTGGATGACAAAGTGGAAAACTAGCTTCAGAAGGAGGCACTGATGAAAACTGAATAATTTATTTAGGTTATTTTTGCAGCATTGAATCTGTTATTTGTTGGTTTCCATAATTCAAATATTATTAAAAAAAAAAAACAGGGAATCAAGGGGGCTATGGAAACTACACTCCATCCATGACTTTTTTGTGTGTCTAAGGTAGAATGTCCCTGAGTTCAATCCCCAGTACCACCAAAAAAAAAAAAAAAAGCAATAACAAAAACAAAAACAAAAAAAAATCAGGCTCTGCTTCCTACTCATCCCAGCCTGCAGTTTGAGTTTCCTCATCCCAAGGCTGCTGGGTTGGCATGGCAATGAAGGTAAGATAAAAGCCAACACTAAGAAGGTTATAAACCTAGGAGTGGTCATGCACACTTGTAATCCCAGTACTTGGAAGGCTGAGACAGGAGGATACTAGGTTCGTGATCAGCCTCAGCTACTTAGTGAGATCCTGTATCAAAATAAAGAATAAAAAATACGGCTGGAGCCCGGCGTGGTGGTGCATGCTTGTAATCCCATCTTTTGGGAGGCTGAGACCAGAGGATCCGGGTTAGTGGCCAGCCTCAGCTACCTAGTGAGGCACTCCGCAACTTAGTGAGACCCTGTTTCAAAATAAAGAATAAAAAACATGGCTGGGGGTGTAGCTCGGAGGTAGAATTCCCCTAAGTTCAATCCCCAGTACTGCAAAAAAAAAAATTAGGTAGAATGTCCCTGGGTTCCATCCCCAGTAGCACGTGCACACACACACACACACACACACACATACACACAGTGTATTCCTACTTTCCACAAATATATCTGTCTTTGTCTCTGACCAGCACATACTGAAATTATTTTTGCCACAGAAGCCAAGGACCTCGAGGGTCTTGAGGTGAGATTCCCTTCCCCAAACCAGGGAACACCTCAGGACTCCTCAAGGAATTATTGTGTTTTCTTCTGACAAGCTAAGGAAAAGACCTCACCTTAACATCATTGGTGCTGACTGTGGGGCTTTCAGAGACATCGACCGTGGTAAGTCCACTAAGATGTTTTTTTTTTTTTTTTCTCTATGATGTTGTATTGTTTTCTACTTTATCTAAGCCGGTCTTCAGTTACTGTTAATGGGGAAGGGGTACAGGTGTAACAACACTGGGGGGCTATTTTCCTCAATTCAACTAAAATTTGTTGGATTGGGAAATTAAAACTACTAGGCCGCTCAGTTGCAGGGTCAACAAATCCTTAGTACAAAGTCAGTAAGAAATAGATAGGGAAGAGAATGAGAGCAGCATGCCTTGCAGACAGGCTGGAGAGTCCAAAAGTGGAGCTCTCCCTCCCCTCAGACCCTGCCCTTAAGTCAAGTTTTCCCCTTTGTGTGTTCTTATCAGCATTCCCAAGACAATGGGGCTAGCAACTCATTTTAGGCAGGTGGTTTTACCTTTTTGCTGGTCAGTGTCTTCATTAAGTGCCTCACATGATTTTTTTTTGCAGTACTGGGGATTGAACCCAGGGGCATTCTACCTCTGAGCTACAACCCCAGCACTATTTTGTATTCTTTATTATGAAACAGGGTCTCACTAAGTTGCCAAGGGATCACTAAGTAGTTGAGGCTGGCCATGAACCTGCGATCCTCCTGTCTCAGCCTCCCAAGTACTGGGATTACAAGCATGCACCACTGAGTCCAGCTCCTCACATGCTATTTTAATTGGATATGGCTGCCCTAATGGATTGCATTCCAATAAAAAGCACACACCTATGATCCTAGTACTTGGGAAACTGAGACAGAAGGATCACAAGTTCGCCTCTAATCTCACCAATTTACTGAGGCCCTCCTAAACTTAGTGAGATCGTGTTTCAAAATAAAAATAAAATAAATCAGGCTGGGGGTGTAGCTAGGAGGTAGAAT
This sequence comes from Graphiurus murinus, assembly GCA_004027655.1. NCBI lineage: Eukaryota > Metazoa > Chordata > Mammalia > Rodentia > Gliridae > Graphiurus > Graphiurus murinus. Next base: position 18,887 of record PVLC010018574.1, read on the forward strand.
GCCCCTGGGTTCAATCCTCCGTAACACACACACACACACACACACACACACACACACACACACAGCTGCCCTTACAAGACCAGAGGCCAGAAAATTAAAGTAAGATTTTAAAATGATTTCTTTTGCCTTGATTCCATTTTTGCATAATGTTTATACATGTATTTATTTCATAAATTGATATGAATTTAGGTACAAGGGTGAATACAAATGTTCCGCCTACAAGATAGTTCTCTTCAAAAGTAGGAAGCCCTTCTTTCAAACAGTTGAAGGGGGAGGCCCTGAGTTCATCCCCACCGGGGGGGAAAAAAACCTGCAAAAGACACACCGTGGGTTCTACCCCTCAGCTTCCTTTGGAAAAGAAAATAGCCAATTGCAATGTTTAAGCAAGTTTTTATTTAGAGACAGGAAGGGAGGGAAGAGAGAGCTTCAGGCTTCCTTTCAGAGAATGCCAGGGAGAGCCCCAAGAGGAACCTCTTTTGTTTGAACTACAGGTCTTTTTATTATTACTTATTTATTTATTTTTGTGGTACTGTGGATTGAACCCAGGGATATTCTACCTCCTAGCTACACCCCCAGTCCTATTTTTTCTTTTGAAAAAGGGTCTTGTTGATACTGGCTATTTTGTTTTCTACACACTCATGCAATATGTGAAGTTGAACTTTGTCTTTTTCCTATTGATCTCAATGTTTTCTCTACAACTATTAAATCTGTTCACATTTTTCTTTGATTTTTGTTAGGGATATTGATGTGATAGGTTATTTTGATGTTTGAAACACCTTTTTTTGTGTGTGGAGAAAATCTGCAGTTGGCTCCGACGAGCCTAAGCTCATCAAAAGAGACAAAGAAGGTCACCTTTACTAGTAAAAGGAACAATCCAGCAAGAGGAAATAACAATTATCAACATCTATGCCCCAAACATAGGTGCAGCCACTTTCATAAAACAAACTCTGCATAATATAAAGTCACACATAGATCCCAATATGCTAATACTAGGAGACTTCAATACTCCTCTCACATCACTAGACTGATCTTCTAAAAAAAAGGTCAGTAAAGATTCTTCAGACCTAAATAATATCATAAATCAAATGGACCTGTTAGACACATACAGAATATTTCACCCAACTGCAGCTGAATTCACATTTTTCTCAGCAGCTCATGGAACATTCTCCAAAATAGACCACAATCTGGGCCACAAAGAGAGCACTGGCAAACTCAAAAAATGTAACATAATTCCCTGCATCTTTTCAGACCACAATGGAGTGAAACTAGAAATCAACTCTAAGAAGACCCAGAGTAACCATGTAAACACATGGAGACTGAACACCACATTGCTGAGCAAGGAATGGGTCATAGAGGAAGTAAGGGGAGAAATTAAAAAATTCCTAGAAACCAATGAAAACAGAGACACAACATATCAAAACCTCTGGGACACCTTAAAGGCAGTACTAAGAGGAAAATTTATAGTACTGAGTGCCCACATAAGAAGAACAGAGTGTCACCAAATAAATAACCTAATGACACAGCTCAAAGCCCTTGAAAAACAAGAACAGTCCAACCCCAAATCCAGTAGAAGACAGGAAATCATGAAAATCAGAGCAGAAATTAATGAAATAGAGAATAAAAAAAACAATACAGAAAATCAACAAAACCAAAAGCTGGTTTCTTGAAAAAATAAACAAGATAGGTATACCATTGGCCAACCTAACCAAAAGAAAGAGAGAATCAACCCAAATTACCAAAATAAGAGATGAAAAAGTGGTATTACCATGGACAGTGCAGAAATACAGATGATCATCAGAAACTATTTTGAAAAACTATACTCCAACAAAATGGAAAATCTGAAAGAAATTGACAATTTTTTATTTTTTATATATTACATTTATTTATTTATTTATTTTTGCGGTACTGGGGATGGAACCCAGGGGCATTCTACCTCCGAGCTACACTGCTAGCCCTATTTTTTATTCTTTATTTTGAAACAGGGTGTCACTAAGTTGTGGAGTGCCTCACTAGGTAGCTGAGGCTGGCCTCGAACCTGGATCCTCTGATCTCAGCCTCCCAAATGCTGAGATTAAAGTGTGTTCCACCATGCCCGGTGACAATTTTTAGATACATACAGCCTTCCTAAATTGAGCCAAGAAGATATATAAAGTTTAAATCAACCAATAAAAATCAAAGAAATAGAAACAGCAATAAAAAGTTTACCATCAAACAAAAGCCCAAGGCCAGATGGTTTTCCAAGTGAATTTTATAAAATATTTATGGAAGAGCTAATCCCAATACTCCTCAAACTATTCCTTGAAATAAAATGAAATGGGACCCTCCTAAACACTTTCTATGAAGCCAACATCACATTAATACCAAAGCCAAATAAAGACAGCCCAAGCAAAGAAAACTATAGACCTATATCATTGATGAACTTAGATGCAAAACTGCTAAACAAAATACTTGCAATATGCATTCAAAACCACATCAAGAAAATTATACACCATGACCAAGTCGGGTTCATCCCAGGGATACAAGGCTGGTTCAACATACGAAAAACAATCCATGTAATACACCACATAAACAGACTCAAAGACAAAAATCACATGATCATCTCAATTGATGTTGAAAAAGCATTTGACAAGATCGAATACCCATTCATGCTAAAAGCACTGCAGAGAATGGGAAGTGAAGGAACATACCTCAAAATTATAGACACAATATACAATAGGCCTACAGCCAACATCATATTAAGTGGAGAAAAACTGCAAGAGTTCCCACTGAAAGCAGGAACAAGACAAGGATGTCCATTATCACCTCTTCTGTTCAATATAGTACTTGAGACTCTAGCCAGAGCAATAAGGCAAGAGAAGGAAATCAAAGGGGTAAAAATAGGTAAAGAAGAACTAAAACTATCCCTCTTTGCAGATGACATGTTACTATACTTAGAAGACCCAACAAAGTCAACCAAAAAACTTATAGAACTGATCAACAAATTCAGCAAAGTGTCTGGATACAAAATCAATTTTAAAAAACCAGAAGTTTCCTGTATGCCAACCATAAATCCACTGAAAAAGAAATCCAGAAAACAATTCCACTCACAATAGCACCCTGAAAAATAAAATACTTAGGAATAAACCTAACCAAAGAGGTAAAAGACCTCTATAAGGAAAACTACAAAAAGCTGAAAAAAGAAATTGACGAAGACCTTAGAAGATGGAAAAATCTACCATGCTCTTGGATAGGCAGAATAAATATCATCAAAATGGTCATCCTCCCAAAAGTAATCTACAAATTCAATGAAATTACCAAGGTCACTCCTCACAGACATAGAAAAATCAGTCCTTAAATTCATTTGGAACAACAAAAAGCCCAGGACAGCCAAAGTAGTTCTTAGCAACAAGAACCATGCAGGAGGTATCACAATACCTGACTTTAGACTCTACTACAAAGCCACAGTAATAAACACAGGAAGATATTGGCACAAAAACAGACACACAGACTAATGGAGCAGAATAGAAGATTCAGAAACAGACCCACGTGCTTACAGTCAACTGATTTTTGACAAAGGAGCCAAAAACATACACTGGAAAAAATATAGACTGTGGAAGCGAAGAAAACTTTTGCTAAATTCAAAAGACTCAAAAGCTAAGATAACTGCTTACTGCCAAGGCTGTCTGAGCAATTAAAACTTAGCCAGTGCCTGTTACGAACCTGAGGATAATAAGTTGTAACTTCCCAGGAATCCCAACGTTGGAAGGTTTATGGCCTGTGTTGTTTGTCTTCCCCTGTTGAGGGGTCTAAGATAAGGTGTAAGTAACAAATGTTTCTTCTATGCTTGATTGATGTGGCCCACCTGGATTTTAGGGCCTGTGAGATAATGAATATTGTGCATGTACTCAAGGTCTGGCTTCAACTATATATCCCCGAAGCTGCTTAATAAAGTTGAACATGGTTCCCCTCTCGAGGTGTGTCTGTGTCTGTGTCTGTGTCGTCTGTGTGTGTCTGTCTTTTGTGTTTAAGCTTCCAGTGCGGACTGCAGGATAGGGAAACTTAGGCAGCAGCTGGCCTGTTGCAATAGACTCTTTAACAAATGGTGTAGGCAAAACTGGTTAAGCATATGCAGGAAAATGGAAATAAACCCCATTGAGTAATGGAATTTTACTCAGTCATAAAGAAGAACAAAATCATGTTATTTGCAGGGAAGTGGATAGAACTGGAAAACATTTTGTTAAGTGAGATTAGTCAGTCATAAAAAGTTAAGAATCGAATGCTCTCCCTAATATGTGGAAGCTAGGGAGAAAATGGGACATAAGAGGGACTCCAGATGAAGGAGAATCCTTAGGTGAACAAAGAATTTGACTTAATGGAAGGTGATGGGGGGAGGAGGGACACCCTAATGAGCATGATGTACTTTCATGAACACATCAATGTCAATCACTAAACTGACCTTGAGAAGGAGGGAGGAGGAGGGACTGGGGCGAGAATTGGGGAAGGGTTAATGAGAAATGTGTGCATGTATGCCTTTACCTATAATAGCTTGTACCTAACAAAGATATGTGATTAAAATGCACCAATCAAAAAAAGGATTTGTTAAAGTTACACCAGGAGATTTTTGATCTATGTAATGCGGAGCCCATTTCTATTAATGTGGCAGAAACAGCTAAGACATTTGTAGATTGGCTTCAAGCCTTGGTCACTACCTGGCCCTCATTTACCTCCTTGCTGGGAGGAGTAATAGGAGCAGCAGCAATAGTCATTCTAGGCTTATGCATTCTACCACTCGTTGTATGCCTTGTGATCAATGCCTTTGTTAGTATATGAGCAGATTTACATGGAATAAAACTGCAAGCACTAACTCACACAGGGCCTGGTAGTCAATGACGGGTTGGATTTTCTCAGGGCAGTGTCAGCCAAAGACAGGGCTCATTGAATGACTCATCGAGACCCCATGATGGGTAAGATTATGCACCTGGTAGAAAAAGACCTAATATAGTCACAGTCCTTCATGCATTTTAAAATAAAAACTGGGGAGTTTGTGAGCCCAGCTGGGCCCTTTCCCTCCTGGCAGTTGCTATCTGCATATATGAGTAATTATACTGATTATTCTGCTATGGCTACTTTGGCATCTCGAAATCTGGTGATTGCTTGTAGGATGCATAGATGAAAGACCCTCCTACTTCTTAGAAAGTAAATATATGACTCTAGAGGTTTATGGTTTTATGACTCTAGAAAGTTTGCTTGACCAAGTTTTAAGAATGTGGATTATACATGGAAAACGAAGAAGTGGTGCTAATTGTGCTCTGACAAGGATTGGTATGTCGTAAATGTATACGTAACCCTGTTGCCCTCAAGAAATGTATAAAAAATCCATGCTGAATAATAAAAATTTTTTAAAAAACATTAAAAAAAAAGAATAGAAGATTCAGATACAGACCCATGAGCTTACAGTCAATCAGTTTTTGACAAAGGAGCCAAATACATACACTGGAAAAAAAGATAGCCTCTTTGACAAATGGTGTTGGCAAAACTGGTTAACCACATGCAGGAAAATGGAAATAAACCCCACTTTCTTACCCTGCACAAGAGTCACCTCAAGGTGGATCAAAGACGTGGAAGTCAGGCCAGAGACCTTGCGGCTACTTGAAGATGGCATAGGCCCAACACTTCAACACATAGGCACAGGTCAACACTTTCTCAACAAGACCCCAAAAGCACAAACAACTCAAAGGAAGATCAATAGATGAGATTGCATTAAACTGAAGAGCTTCTGTGCAGATGAAAAAAGGAGAAACCCTAGATAAACAAAGAAGGTGACTTAACTGAAGGTGATGGATGGAGGGGCACCCTAATGCCCATGATGTACTTTTAGGAATATATAAAGTCAATCACTAAACTGAACTTGAGAAGGAGGGAGTGGGGCAGGAATTGGGGAAGGGTTAAATGAGAAATATGTGCATGTATGCCTTTATCAGCTTATACCTAACAAAGATGTATGATTACAATGCACCAACTAAAAAATAATTAAATTAAATTAAAAAAAAGTGTGAAGCCGGGCATGGTGGTGCACACTTGTAATCCCAGTACTTGGGATGCTACTACCAGAGGATCCTTCACCAGCCTCAGCTACTTAGTGAGATCCTCTGCAACTTAGTGAGACCCTGTTTCAAAATAGAGAAGAAAAAATAGGACAGGGGAAGTAGATCGGAGGTCAAATGACCCTGGATTCAATTCCCAGTACCGAAAAAAAAAGTGTGGCCCATGAAGGGCTTTTATCTAAGAGTGAGCAGGCTCTGTAAGATGAAGCTAAGGATTATAAACTTTCTAAATTTTAAGACTATATTTTCCCTTTACTTCCCAATTTGTCTCCTTTCTACCTAATATTTTATTTCCTCGATCCTACCTCAAGCCTAGATAGATATCATGGGCTGGGAAATAAAGAGCCAGGACAAGCAGTTGGAATTTAATGCAGGACTAAAAAGATTTATTATAAAAGCAATAGTAACAGAGCCATGTCTCAAGGAGGAGGGGTGGGGAGAGCAGGAGAAAGGCATCAGGAGAACAAAGGCAATGGAGCTGATGCCCCTGGGCCCCTGGGTCTTAAATTGGGGTTGTCTTATCTAGTCTTCCTTATCTGGTTGATAAGTTCCCAGGCCAATACCTCGGGGCATTTTGTCAGCAGCTACAAGGGAGGGAAATGATTTTTTCAGCTCTTTCCAGGCCCATGGCCTTCTAAATTTTAAGGTTTATAACCTTTTCTTTTTTGGTCCTGGAGTTTGAACCCAGGAACATGCTACCTCCAAGCCACAACCCCAGCTCTATTTTTTATTCTTTATTTTGAAACGGAGTGTCACTCAGTAGCTGAGGCTGACCACGAACCTGATATCCTCCTGTCTCATCCTCCCAAATACTGGGATTACAAGTGTGCACGACCCCTCCTAGGTTTATAACCTTCTTAGTGTTGGCTTTCATCTTACCTTCATTGCCATGCCAACCCAGCAGGCTTGACTAGGAAACTCACGCTGCAGGCTGGGATGAGTAGGAAGCAGCCTGTTTTGGTTTTGGGGGTTTTTTTTTTTGGTATTGGGGATTGAACCCTGGGGGGCATTCTATCTGAGCTACACCCCCCCGCCCAAGTCCTATTTTTTATTCTTTACTTTGAAACAGGGTCTCACTAAGTTTCAGAGAGTCTCACTAAATAGCTGAGACTGGCCGCAAACTGGGATTCTCCAGTCTCAGTCTCCCAAATACTGGGATTACAAGTGGGCCACCACTCTCTGCTGGAAGCAGCCTCTTTTAACCTTTTAAATGCCTGCTTTGGAACAGGACATGAGGACATAAAATCCTCAATAACTAGATCACTTTCCAGATACAACAAAAGGGCTCTGTATATATTTGTTTTGAAAGGCCTGACTTTCTTCCTCAGGCCATGGAAACGGTGCAACCCCAATCAGTCACGAAGCCGGCTTCTTGATGCAAAGGCAGGAGGTACTTTTATTCCAGTACTGGGTCCCAAAATCCTCTCTCACGTAGGAACAGAAGAAAATGGGCCCCGGACAAGGGGAGGGGTGGGGTTTTATAGGCAGAAACTGCAGACAGTGCTTCTCACAGTAAAGTAAATAATTTCAGGAACAGAACAGGATACAGCCAAAAGACTCAAGGTTAGCTTTGACACAAATCCGTTTGTTAAGCATATCTTGCAAGAACAGCAGGTTTAGAGGCTTAGGGGGATGGAGCAGACTTCCGGGAGTGTATGCCTGGTTCATTTAAAATTTTTTTATTACATTCTCCCCTTTTTCTTTTTGGGAATGTTTGAGGGGTCCAATCATGGATCCCTTAAGGCATAGTTGTTTCCCTAGTTAGTAATTGCTGGTACTGTTGTCTGAGAACCAGTGTGGCTGTTTTAGTACCAACCCCAGTTGTTACCTTTAAACCAAGGAGGACCGCTAGGGGGATGGAAACCAGCTCCCGACGATACCTCTGGGGTCTATATTTGAACTCTTGTTTAAACTCAGAGGACTCATGATAAATTATTCGAGGTACCACCTGAACCATGACACAGAAGTCAGAAAAAGGGTTATCAGTCTTATCTGCAGTCCATTGTTGAGGGTTTTTATTAGGGGGTGCTGGCCTGACATGCGAGGCATGAATTTAAGTGTTGATTCCATCCACCTTGATAGCTGTAGGAGTAGTTAGGAGCACGACAAAGGGTCCCCTTTACTTGGCTTTAAGGTTGCCGGTTCGGTGTCGTCTCACGTAGACTGTGTCTCCCACCTGGAACTAGTGCGGTACCCGGATAGCACTTGGCTGGTAAGCTGTGGCCAGTGGGTTTCAGATGTCCTGTTGGATTAACTCAAGAGCTTTTAGTTTGAAAAGTACAGAGGAAGGAAGCACATCTTTAGGGGAGATTACCACGTTGTGCATGGTTAGGGGAGGAGGTCCCCCGAACAAGATTTTAAAAGGAGTCAGTCCTAGACAGTTAGGAGTATTTTGAGCCCTAAGGAGGGCCATGGGCAGGAGGGCTATCCAATCTGTTACGCCAGTCTCTATGGATAATTTAGTCATGGTCTCTTTTAAGGTTTTATTTATCTTTTTTACCTGACCTGAACTTTGGGGTCTATATGCACAATGTAATTTTTAGGGTACCCCAAGGACCTTGGCCAGTCCCTGATTTACCTGGGCAACAAAAGCAGGACCATTGTTTGACCTTATGAACCAGGGGACTCCGAACCGTGGCAGGATTTTTCCGGTATCTTCTTGGCCACGATCAGTGCTGTCTCCGTTTTTGTGGGATAGGCCTCTACCCATCCTGAAAATGTATCTTCTGCGAGGTAAGTGCAGAAGATACATTTAATTAAGCTCAGCATCCGGAAAGGGCTGATCGTTGAGATCCCATCGAGTTTCTGTCTCTTCCGTGAGGATCTCCTAGCAGGTGTGGAGTACCTCAGCATTTTTTAGCCATTGCCTTTTAGTCCCCTGGTTGCCTGGGTTGCCCTCTCTCCCTGGCCTATTACTATCCTCTCTATTAATAACTGCGGCCAAGATCCGTGTGAGATCTTTATTCGCTGTTCTAAGGAGGCGGAGGGTGCCTCTGTGGCCCCCTGCTGAATCTCTCTTACCTTAGTCAAATTAGTGGGGCGCCTCGTAGTTCCCCAGAGACCAGCCATTAGAGCCTGGCGGTAGACTTGAAGCCTACTACTAAAATGAAAGGAGCTTTAAACATCATAAAATTAAACAGACAACAATTTTTTTTGAACCCCAGAAAGCAAACCCTGTAATAGAATATCTTACATATCAGATTTGTAACAAAGGAAGTGTAGTTAAACTGTGGACAACACATTTGTTATGTTTGTATCAGACACAATGTTAAATACACTCTTCGACCATGTACCAGCGCTTATGTCCCGATGGCCACAGTTTTTTTTTCCAGAGTCTTTACTGATGTCCACAAGAAAGCAGAAGTCCCCCAAATACCAAATGATTCTTGAGATTGTAGTCCCATCAGACCTCAGAGACAAGGGAAGGTGAACAGGAGAGGAGTGTACCATTTCCATGATCTATACCAAGGCAGCTCAGAGTGTAAACAAAGCCTGATGCCAGGGTCAGAAGAGAAGATGCAGCCTGTTTGTGAGGTTTTTAGAAAACAACAACAACAATAACAAAAAAAACCAAACACTTTTAGCACCAGGGTGGGCTTGTTTGGGTCTGCACAGCAGTCCCTCACATTGGCCCTTACAGAAAGGAACAGCTATTTGATAACTTGGGTCTATGAGATGTCCTCCAATTTACCAACAGCTGACAGAACTCAGGTGATCCACCTGAATTTTAGAATATTTTAGTCTTTTTAAAATTTAACCAGAAGCCCAGAGATTTACTTTTTATCAACTAAAACAAAGACCTAAGGTCTTAATAAAATAAAGGATTATCCTTTAAAATAGCAGTTTTACCAGACTTGGAACTCATGAGTTTGTTTATTTGTCTCTCATGGACCTGAACCAAGTGTTGTTAACATATGACCTATCTATATACTAAAGTGTAACAGGAACATGATTTTTTTTAAAAAAATCCTTAAAATTTACCTTTATAGGCAACACTCAGCAGAGGATTGTGGGAAGTTGAGCATACAATCTGTTGTCAGAACCTTACCTACCGCCACACTGAGACATTTCTGGGGTCAAAGAGACTCAGGTTTGGGTACATTGGATTTTTAAACACAATTAGCCTATTGCTGCTTCCTGAAGACAAATGAACAGTTTTGCCAGAACTGGCATTCTGGATTAAATATTAATAAATAATGAAACTTAGGATTTGAATTTGGTGGCAGCAATGGCATGTCCAGTTAGCCTCAGCATTGGTGTTCCTGCAGCCAGGTGTGAGCAGCTAGGGCAGCAGATTTTTTTTTTTTAGCCTTTGTTTTGGGACCACAGCCTCCACCAAAGTGTCATGGTTCCAGCTAGGAAGGGCGCAGGCAGGTTACCAAAACCAACTCATTATGGAGCCAGATTGTGACATGCGCAAATATGATCTGAGCAATTTTGGTCAGACAGGCAAGAAGTCCTCAAGGAGAAGGATAATTTGTATGTAGTGAGATCCTGTGACTCCCCAAAAGCAAATAAGTAAGTAAACAAAGGAATATAACATTTTTCCCATGGAAGAATTTTGAATCAGAGGAAAAATGTTAACATTTTAGACCTTTTAAGTCAGGTGGTTGGACCAGGTCAGTAGAAAACTTAACATAAAGACGCCCCTCTGTTCTGCAAGAACAGCAGGTTTAGAGGCTTAGGGGGATGGAGCAGACTTCCAGGAGTGTATGCCTGGTCCATTTAAAATTTTTTTATTACAGTTTCTTCTACTGGTAATTAATACATTACCTCTACCAGGACCAGCTGGTCTGCTCCAACCTGATGGAGCTAGGTGAGAAAATACACAGTGCTTTTTAACCCTTCCCCTAAGTGTGGGGGTCTATAAATTCCAAATACGTGGGATCTGCCTCCGTTACCATGCCAACCAGCCTACTCCCGAAAGTCGGCAGCCAGATTGCTCTTTAGGCTGCAGGTAGCCCACCCGCCACTCCAGCACCACAATGAATCATGTTTCATAACTGAGCTCTTTTGTGTCCTAGCGACCAAGACTCAGCTCTGGGTTGGTCGACAAGTCTGTCAGTCGGGACCGGGGGGGCGGGGCCTGCAGTGCTGTCCAGTCAGAAGCACCGAGCTGAGAACTGTCCAATCCGCCGCACAGCCGGGAGGTGGGGGCGGGTCTCTGACGCACAGACGTCGACTTCCGCGCGGCAGGTCCAAAGTCTGGCCCCGCCTCCCCGCCGGAAGTGCCCGTGCCGCCGCTGCCATCGCGCTGTGACCGCGGGTGCGGGGAGGCCCCGGGGAGGACGCCGAGCGCGGGAGCCGGAGCCAGGAAGTATGAGTGTGCGCCGCGTCCTGGGCGGGCCGGGGAGGCTGCTCGGGATGCAGGACGGGCCTCTCCACGGTCCGCGGTGGAGTTCCCAGCCCGAGTCCTCCGCGGGGCAGGGCCGCATCCGCCACTGTGGCCGCGAGTGAGGACGGGACGGCGGCTGGAGCCCTGCGCTCTCTGTCCCTGTGCTGACCCTCGACGGGAGCCCGTCCTGCCCGCAGCCTCCACGGCAGCCGCGAGCTCCCTAGATTCCCTAGACAGTGTGGGAACGGCCATCAGGGTCCTCAGGGGAGAATCCTGGTCAGAGAGGGGACTCCTGATGAGAGGAGCAGAGCAGGGGCCTCGTCCCTCCTGGGTCCTGAGGGTCACCCCTTCTCCAGTGGGATTTCGTGTGTGTGTGGTACTGGTATTCTTTGTTTGTTAGTTTAATCCGGAGCTACACCCCCAGCCCTTGTTATCCTTTAGTTTGACACAGGAACTCCTTAAGTTACTGAGGGTCTCACTAAATTGCTGAGGCTGGCTTCAAAACTGTGATTCTCCTGTTTCAGCTTCCCAAGTACTGGGATTATACCCATTCATCACCACTTCCAACTTGTACACATGTTTATATACTTTTTGTAATTTGAATGTGTTATCTCTCAGTGAAATCTCTTGACTCAGCTGGGCATGGTGGCACACACTTGTAATCCTAGTACTTGGGAGGCTGAGATAGGAGGATCAAAGGTTCGAGGACAGCCTCAGCAAGTAGTGAGACTCTCATAAACCTAGTGAGACCCTGTTTTCAAATAAGAAATAATATTGGGCTTGGAGTACAGTTTGAAGGTGGAAGGCCTCTAAGTTAAATCCCCAGTACATCCCCTCCCCCCCCCAAAAAAAAATCTCTTGACTCTTCTTTTTTTCTCTTTGGATATCTGGTTTTCCCTTATAAATACATAGTACATCCTATATTCAGCACTATAAACCCTAAAAAGAAATGTGCACTGCAAATATATGTGTTATGAAGCCACTGACATAGGTCTCTATGATTTTTTTTTCAGGTCTGGGGATAGAACCCAGGGATATTTTACCTCCAAGCTATACTCCCAGATCTATTTTTTATTTTTATTTTGAAACAGGGTCTCACCAAGTTGAGGAGGGCCTCACTAAGTAGCTGAGGCTGGCCACAAACCACCATCCTCCTGTCTCAGCCTCCCAGTAACTGGGATTACAAGTGTGGGCCACCACACCCAGCCTGTCTAGCATTGGGGATTGAACCCAGGGGCATTCTTGTTCTGAGCTTCACCTCCAGCCCTTTTAAAATTGTTTTTGGTTATTGTCTTGAAACAGGGTTTTGCTAGATTGCTGAGAGCCTCACTAAGATTCTGAGGTTTTCTTCATCTTCTGTCTCAGCCTCTCAAGTTCTGGGTTTGCTGGTGTGGGCCACCATGCCACCACATTTCTTTTCTTAATGTTAGCTTCCTTGGAATGTGAGCTAAGTGGGGTGCCTTGAGGACCAATTCCCTTCAAGCTAGACAGATATTTCTGGGTTTTTTTTTTTTTTTTGCAGTACAGGGGATTGAACCCAGTGGCATTCTACCTCTGATCTACACCCCCAGTCCTATTTTATATTCTATATTTTGAAACAGGGTCTCATGAAGTTGCGGAGGGCCTCACTAAGTAGCTTTGGCTGGCCGCGGAA
>PVLC010018575.1:0-32298 GCA_004027655.1 Graphiurus murinus
TGACTTGGCATGGGGAGGTCTGCATGATGGGGAGATTTCTTCTTCTTCTTCTTTTTTTTTTTTTTGGCGGTACTGGGTATTGAACCCAGGGGCATTCTACCTCTGAACTAAACCACCACCACCCCCGCCCCGTCCTATTTTTTATTCTTTATTTTGAAACAGGGTGTCACTAAGTTGCAGAGGGCCTCACTAAGTAGCTGAGGCTGGCCAAGAACCCGGATCCTCCTGTCTCAGCCTCTCATGTACTGGGATTACAAGCGTGCGCCACCACAGCTAGATGGGGAGATTTCTACTCCACTTCAAAGCATCCTGTACTAAGTAGGCATGAAAACCAAGCAACTGCAGTTTGGTGTCAGTGCCTCTATTGACCACTAGGTGACAATATCGGCCCAAAATTCCTGATGAAGACGCTGCTGTGGTTCCAAATCAGGTGGACAGCAGAGGGCAGCCTTTCTCAGCCCTGGCACTGGCTAAGACTTCCAGGCTTTGGGAAGGAGTGAGGACAGGTCCTAGACTGGGGAGGGGAGGGAGGTGTTTGCAATCAAGTTACCAGAAGGGTGGGCAGTTTGGGAGTATTGGTGCCAGGGCCTTGATTCTAGGAGGAGAAATTCTGTACATTTTCTGCCTGAAATAATGATAATGGTTAGGCTAGTGTTTTCTGATAAATTATGCTTTTTTGGGGGGGTACTGGGGCTTGAACTCAGGGGCATTCTACCTCCGACTACACCCCCCAGCCCTATTTTTTTTTTATTCTTTATTTTGAAACAGGGTCTCCCTAAGTTGCAGAGGACCTCACTAGGTAGCTGAGGCTGGCTGTGAACCCGGATCCTCCAGTCTCAGCCTCCCAAATGCTGGGATTACAAGTGTGTGCCACTACGCCTGGCTAAATTATGCTTTTTTTTTTTTTTTTTTGCGGTACTGGGGGTTGAACTCAGGGGCACTCTACCTCCGAGCTATACCCCCAGCCCTGTTTTTTTTTACTCTTTATTTTGAAACCGGGTCTCACTAAGTTGCGGAGTGCCTCACTAGGTAGCTGAGGCTGGCAGTGAACCCGGATCCTCCGGTCTCAGCCTCCAAGTACTGGGATTACAAGCATGCGCCACCACGCCCGGCTCTAAATTATGCTTTTTAAGTCATTGATACAATTGCTTTTCCATGCTGACCCTTTTGCTGTGGACTAAATTGGAAAGTAAGGCAGACCATACATATTTTTAATCCTTACTTTATCAACAGGGAAAACAAGGCTGAGAGGTTGAGCTGCCCAAGGTCATCTGAGGATGGCTTGCTGATCTCAGAAAGGGCCACGGTCTTGTTCATGAAATGGTCCCAGGGCTGAAGGGATGGGGAAGGGGTTGCTGTGTGACTCAGAGATCCTCCCTGGCCCCTCAGTCAGCCACCATGGGGAGGGAGGAATCTGCGTCAGTCAGTAGCCAGAGCTAGGTGTTAGAGGAGGAAGTGGGGAGGTGTGCAAATAGAACCAGCAGGAAATGAGAAATCGGCAGCTTGGGCCATGGGAGATAAGAGATCTGGTCCCTGGCCTCCCTGGTGGGTGCTGACGCTGCTTGGGCAGGGACATCAGGGTTTCCAAGTAACTGAGAGTTTGGCAGGGGCAGCAGCGCTCCTGACGTCAGGGCAGGGGAGGGGCCCTAGACAGGAGGTCAGTGCTGATCAAGGGCTTGGAGATTCTTGCTCAGGAGGGGACAGAAGCTTTCCTTGTTCAAAAGGATCATTTCCCCTTTGCCATTTGCAGTTGCTACCTGTTTGGATTAACTGAAATAACAATTGTGGATATCCTAGTGACTGACAGGCCTCTTTCAAGCATCGCCTCCTTGATTGACCAAGGCTTCCCTGGAGGGAGGGGCTGAGCATGGCAGTGAAGTATCAGAGAGAACCAGGCTCAAATCTGACCTCTCTTACTTACCAGCTCGACGACCTTGGGCAAGCTACTTAATCTTAGTTGTAAAATGGCAGCGTAAGGCCTCCTTCATAGGATTGTTTAATTAAATATTGAAGATGATAATATATGTAAAGCAGCCAACTGGCCTTGGTAAATGTCAAGTCTCCTTCCTCCCTTCTTCTGACCTCTCATTGCTGTTTTTTCCTGTGTCCCCAAAATAGATGCTCTACATGCTGCTTGTGTGATGCTTCAATCCCACAAACATTTTTTTAGGCACATAGGTACCAGGCACTGCCCAAGCTCTCGGGATATGTGGGTTTCAGCCCTGGCCAGTTGATTCTCACAGCCCAGCCAGAGAGGTCCACAGGTAGACGGTTCCAAGGTGGGGCAGAATGGATGGCTGGAGAGGCCACCAAGAGTATACATTTGCGTCAGGTGCTTTCTTGGCATCTTTCTCTTGGTAAACTATTTGTTCTTTTGGGGCAGGATTGGCTACATCTTTTGAATCTCTTTCACGATGGTGACCATATTTCCTGGATTAAAATTAAGGACAGATGGATTGGTATGTCTGAACACTCTTATAGGGACAAAAAAAAAAAATTCAAAGTCTGTGCTGAGTTGGAAAATTCAGGAATAAATTTGCTACTCCCCTAGCATAGAGCAAAGTCCTTGGATACAATGGTCTGAAAAAGATTTGTTGTGTGGCTATGTTAATACAGGAATGTGCAAGCCACTATGATTTCAGTGACTTCCAAAAGGTTCCCAAATTCTCTAGGACCAGACCATCTGAAATTCTTAGCATTGAAGTGACAGGCAGGGTTAAGACAGGGAAAAGGCCCAGGTTAAAAATAAATACACGGTGCCCAGGAGGACACCCACATTTGCCCATCTGACCAGGTTGAAAAAATCAGCTGGTGTCACTTTACAGAGAAAGGGGGGGCCCCCAGGGACAAGCATCTCCATGGAGTGAGAGGGGACTGGGGAGGGCTGGACCTGTCAGAATGGGGCAATACAGCGGAGACCTGGGGTAGGTCAAGGAGAGGAAAAGCGTGTGTTGAGCAAGAGGGGCCTCAAAAAGGTGGATGTAGGGCTTGGAGGATGGCCTCCCGCACAGGACTGGCCTCTTCCCTTTGGGGACAACCTAAAGTTAGAAGACTAAGAAAAAGATTGAGAAACTGAGCTTGAGGTCAAACTTTGTTTTTCTTTCTCAAAATGCTAAACAGGTGAAGTGACTGGCCCAAGGGCACAAAGCTGTTTCGGGGCTGACCTGGACCTGGGAGTCAAGTGTAGATGGCAAGCTTCCAGCAGGCCTGGAAGAACCACAGCCACGAAGCAGGAGTGTTGGGGACAGGCCAAGGCTAGGAGCAGAGGCATCCTGCCTGCCTGTGTCCTCACAGTGTCCCGGATGGTGAAGAGAGAGGTCCTACCCCTCTTCCCTCCACTTCTACCTTCGTCAGCAGTGCTCGCTCTGGAATGATGGTGCCCGGAGACAGGCTGCTGGAAGGGCTACCCAGAAAGGGAAGGACAAAGGGACTGGGTCTAGTTCCAGCCACTTCCTCTAGCAGTTAACCAAAAATACCAGGAGGGACTTGGCCCACCTTAACTCTTCCTCCTTTTCCTTAGTCCTAGTCCAATGGTCCTCCCAGAAACTGTCCTTGCAGATGGATCTACACAGCAGAGTGAACTGACCTCACCTTCCAATGACCTCCTTGGGCTTCAGTCTTTGCACAAACTTCCTTTCCCGTTTTGCTTGGTGCAAGAAGCCTTTGCTGCTAGGCCTTGGAGGCACCATCTGGGCCTTTGTCTCCCTCCACTCAGCTTGGGGCTCACCAAGGTGGGAGTTTTTCCCAATTAAATTGCAGGTTCTCAGGATAGCGTGCAGAGTGGGAACTTAACAAACACTTCTGACTCCACAAAAGGAACTAGAGGTAGTGGTTGGAAATGTGTGGTCCTGCGTCTCTGGGAGAGCTGAGACGTATAGAAAGGGGAGTTTTAGGAATGCAATTCCAGAAGGAACCTGCAACCAAAGGCCTTCTGACTTATAAAAAATGCCCAGTGACTGTTTCAGAAGGTCATTTAATTATCAACACTGTTGGCTTCATTTCCATTTCAAATTTTATTACACGAAAAGAAACAAAAATCCTCCACAAAAGAAATTAACAGAACTCTTAAAACCTAAACGAACTCAATGACAGATTATCAAGGTCCTGACACCACCCCCCAAAACAACCTTACATTAAAAAAATCCAAAAGAAATAGAAATACCAGCTTCAAAAATATTTATCCAAAAAGTAAGGCATCCACTTTACAAAAAAATAACAATTGAAGGAAGGGAGGAGGCTGGAGGAATGAGAAGAGAGAGAACAGTAGGATGGTCCTCTGGTCCTCCAGGGGTCCAGCCCAGCCCACCTGGTATCTACTCTGAGAGGCCATAACTCAGCCCAAACCCAGCATCTGACTATTAGGGATCGGGCAAGTCCAGCTGGAAGCTGGGGAAACCCAACCTGGGCCAGGAGGGGCTCCCTGGGTATTCCAGTTTAAGCAGAAGGAAAGCAGGGGCAGGAATCTTGCTTTGGGATAAAAGAATCTTCTGTCCCCAGAATCGCAGGTGTGACTGTGGCTGGGGAGGTCACCAGAGTTCCTTTGGAGCACAAGGAAAGGTCAGATGCCTGCATACTGTAGAGGTGTTTTTTCTTTTCTTTTCTTTTTTTTTGTGTGGTACTGGGGATTGAACCCAGAGGCATTCTACTTTAGAGCTATACCCCCAGCCTAATTTTCTTACTTGGAAACAGGGTCTCACTAATTTAAGAGTCTCATTACTTGCTGAGGTTGTCCTCAAAATGGCGATCCTCCTGTCTCGGCCTCCCAAATACTGGTTTTACAGGTGTGCACCACCATGCCCAGCGAGAAGGTGCTTTTCTGAGGATCTTCAAAGTGGGTGCCATTCTGCCACTAAGACCGGATGGCAGTATGGTGGTAAGACCCAAAAGGAGGGAGAGGATTTGGGGGTTAGGAGAGGGGAAGAACTGGCCTTTAGAGAACACTCTCCCCAAATAGCGCCCCAGGTCTGGGGAGGTGGGAAAGCACCCTTCCACCTAAGGAAGGCATTTAATACCAGGTCTGTCCTGAAGGTTAGAGATACAAGAGTATTTTTAGGCCCAGTTCTTGGATGGGAGGTGACTTAAGGCTGGTTTGGCTCTGATTTCAGGCCTGAAGGACTTGGGGATCCTTCACACCAGGTCCCTGAGCCAAGGTCTAGGGAGGAGGACAGGGCATGACAGGCGCTCTGGGGGTGTGTCGGGGCTGCAGCTGCAGGGATAAGAGGGTCACTGCTCCACCCCATGGGGCTGGGGAGGGAGGAGGAGGTGAGCAGCGCTGTCATTGGGAGAGAGATGTCCACTACACTGAAAATGAGAGCCTTTTTGGCTTCCGAAAGCTTTGGCACCATGTTGGGGGCAGGATACAGAGGCAGGGGCAGGGCTGGGTTTCTGCAATCTGGGCCTTTCTCACTATGCTCCACAGGCCTGGTTTGGGCTTGGGGGAGGGAGTGGTCCTCCTTCTCCTTGGTCCTTAGCTCAGTTGGGAAGGTGTCCTGAAAGGAACTTTTCTTGGACAGGGAGCCCAGGTTGGGTGGGTGGAGAAATAGTGAGATGGGGTGGGGGAGGAGGCAGAGGGAAGTATTCCCTCTACTTTTGGGTCCCTGGTGAACAGAGAAGAGTCTGGGTCTCTCCAGCTGACCTGTAGTGGTAACAAAGTGTCTTGAGCCTGTCTTTCCTGAACTACTGCCAGTCCTCTCTGAATTGAGGCCTCCCTTGGGCTCAAGGATGGGGAAGGAAGGCAGTCGTAAACTCAGGTTCCTAAGAGGTACCTGAGGGTTGGGGCCCAGGAGAGAGGCCCTGCAGGGCACCGTTGGCATCTCCACTCTCCCCTAACATGGGGAGCATAGCCAGCCCTGGTGTGGGGCCTTGGACAGGGGCCCTGGAGCAAGAGGCTAGTTATTTGGGTACAAATGTCAGTGTCTTTGTTTATAACTTCTCACCATCCACACCCAAGTCCTGCCTCTGCCTGACAGAAGCAGAGGTGTGTGTGAGTATGTGTGTGTGTGTGTGTGTGTGTGTGTGTGTGTGTGTGTGTTGGGGAGACCCAGGCAGGAAATAGGGCATAAATGGGAACAAAGGAGGGAGTAGCCGGCTGAGGGGATGTGGTGGTCCTTAGGGCTGGGGCTACTCTGCCAGGTCCTGGTCCTTGGTGGGAGTGGGTTGGTAGATGGTCTGCTCCTCTGTGTCCTCATTCAGCCTTTCCATCTCTGACCCCTCCTCTATCTGAGGGTACACGACCACACACATCTTCTGGCTCACCAGGGTTAGTGACTCTGTGGAAGGAGACCACACAGAAACCATGTCAGTGCTGAGTGTCCTGGTGACCTGACCAACCAGGTGGTGGCCTTCGCCAGCTTTCCACTCCAGGTTTTGCCTCGGAAGAGCAGCCGGTACTTTTCAGGAGATGGCCACTGCATCTTCTGTTAGCTGCCCCTCACTCATCAAGACCTCAGCCTTCTACTTTCTCTCTGTCCACTGATCCTTGATTCCATGATCTACAATGGTCTCCAATCAGCCCAGGGCAGCTCCTGCAGGACGGCTGGCAGGCTGCCTGTTCTTGAAGGGCTAAACTCAGTATGGAACTGCCATCTGTTCTCTCCCCAGGGGTCTCTGGGAAGACATCTGCTGTTCCTGTCTCAGACTCCTTCTTAGAGCCCTGAGGACCCAGGTGAAGGTGAACCTAGGTCTCCTGTTCTGTGGAGGCTCCCCCACCAGACCACTCCAGCCCAGTCCAGGAGGCCTGGCTGCTCCGAATGGAGCCTTCAACTCACCGATGAAGTCATTGAAACATTTGGGTTTATGTTGCCAGTAAACACCCAGGAAATAGACGGGCACTCCTGTCAGCATGATAGCTAGGCCAGTGCCACAGACCACTGGCTCTGACCATAGGCTGAAGACCAGCAGGAAGGCCCAGAACAGCAAGTAGATGATGGGAAACACCAGGTTGACCTGTGGAACAGAGACGCTGTGAGCTCTGTGGCCCTCACTGTCCCTAGGCTCAGGGAACCCTCCCTCTTCTTCACCTATATCCTTGAGGGCAAAGGCTCAGCTCCGCTCCCCAGTCTCTGATAGGGCAATGCTATGTCAACAAATGTTGGTGAACTTGGGCAGTAGAACAGGGAGAGGTTGGGGAAAACCAGAGAGGGAACACTCCTCATTGCTCACATCCTCCCTCCCTCCCAAGTAGGGTCAGCTAAGGCCTCATCATCCATGCCAAGTGCCTGTGAGTCAGAGAAGCCCATGAGGATTGAGGAACTTGCTGGTATATTAGAGGAGGTTCTAGGTCCTAGATGGAAGAGAGGTAGGAAGGAAATGGCCTGGGTCTGTCTGGCTCTTGGCTTCCCAAAGTCTAGCCTGGGCCTTCAACTGGGGACAAGGTAGCAAATATCCATCCCTCTCACCAGGATTAGCCTCAATTTCTTTCTCTTAAGCAATGTGAAAAGAGAAATCTGCTAAGACCAAGAAATCAGGAAAGCTAGATAGGATGGGCAGGCTGTGGCCTGGAGAAGCACCAACCCTGTGGGATTCATCCCCTCTTGCTGACCACGTGCGTGTGTGTGTGTGTGTGTGTGTGTGTGTGTGTGTGTGTTGGGGGGGGGAGGGGTGTCTCAAGAGTGCCCTCTTTAGAGTTCCAGGGGCAGTCTTCATTCAGCGGCCTTCCTTTTCCTGTCTGCCTGCAAGGAGCACCCATTATCCCTAGGATCGGGGACCCTGTCTTCTGATTTTCAGGAAAGCTCATAGTGCTTTAGTATATCTGGTTCTGAGTGATTCCATCCATTTCTATTAAAGACGGTTTTTATTTTTATTTATTTATTTTTTTGTGGTACTGGGGATGGAACCCAGGTGCATTCTACCTCCGAGCTACATCCCTAGCCCTAATTTTTTTTTATTCTTTTTTTTTTTCTTATATTTTTTCATATTGTTTTTTACAGGGCCAAAGATCGAACCCAGGGCTTTGTGCGTGCTAGGCAAGCACTCTGCCACTGAGCTAAATCCCCAACCCCTATTATTTATTTTAAAACAAGGTCTCACTAAGTTGTGGAGGGCCTCAATAAGTAGCTAAGGCTGGCCGTGAACCGGATCCTCCAGTCTCAGCCTCCCAAGTACTGGGATTACAAGCATGCACCACCATGCCCGGCTTAAAGATGTTTGTGTGTGTGTGTTTGTGTGGGGGGGGTTTGGTAGCAATCATTAAATTTACTGAGTATCCCTATGGATGGGGTCAGGGGAGTTTTAAAAGTAATGATTTCGGGAGGCTGAGACCGGAGGATCCGGGTTCAAGGCCAGCCTTAGCTACCTAGTGAGGCCCTCCGCAACTTAGTGAGACTCGGTCTCAAAATAAAGAATAAAAAATAGGGCTGGGGGTGTAGCTCGGAGGTAGAATGCCCCTGAGTTCAATCCCCAGTACCGAAAAAAAAAATAAATAAAAAATAAAAATAAAAGTAATGATTGTGGAGGGCTAAAGTGGAAGAACTTGAGGCCCACACAGAAAATGTTCAGAATTTAGATAGGCAGATGGGAAGAAGAAATTCATTCTGGGATGGAGACCTAGAACCTACTATCTGGATGAAGAAGGAGGAAATGTTGGAGAGATAAGAGACCCTTGAAAAATCATCTGGAAGCTGGGTGTGGTAGTGCACCCTTGTAATCCCAGGACTTGGGAGGCTGAGACAGGAGGATCCCAGGTTCCCGGACAGCCTCAGCTACTTACTTAGGCCCTCCACAATTTAGTGAGACACTGTCTCAAAATAAAGAATAAAAAATAGACTGGGGGTGTTGCTCAGAGGTAGAATGCCCCTGGGTTAAATCCCCAGTACTGCAAAATAAATAAATAAATAAATAAATAAAAAGAAAGAAAAAGAAAAAGAAAAGAACAATCATCTGAAGTTTAAGCCTTAGAGTGGCAGGAAACAAAGGCATGACATGGTGAAATAACCGTATTTATTTCTCAGCTGTAATCTGCTCTGGTCTTATCTGCAGTGGAGAAAGTAAATGACTATCCCATTCACATATGGCCCTTGTTTCCAAAGGGCCTGTGCTACTATCATAGAAAGGAAGGTCTACACTTGGCAGCTAAGAATAGAGGTAATTAAAAAACCTGCACTGTGGCTAGAACGAGAAGAGAAGGGGAAGGGGCCCCAGAGGGAGCTTCTCTCACCTTGATGGGGCGGGGGATGTCAGGCTTCTTCCAGCGAAGGACTATCTGTCCAGCAATTGTGACCCCATAGAAGAGGTAGTTGATGAAGCCCACGTAGTTGATGAGTGTGTACATGTCACTGGTGACCAGCATCAGCAGGGTGGAGAGGCACTGGGAAGTGGGGAGATCATCATTGATCAGGAAAGCATTCAGTCATTGGAGGAGGTCAGGGGCAGTTCCTCCTCATCCAGGCAAACCATGCCATTTTATAATGGACATCTCAAGATGGAGACTTTATAACCACCTCCAGTAGCCTACTTATTTTTCTTCCTTGATAATAGTTAAAGCTAATTTTTTTTAGTCCCTTAGGAAAGATTGTTAACTGCAGATTAAGGCTTTGTTCTTGTCCTCATCCTTTTTTCCTGGCTGAGTGATCTAATTTGCTTTCCTTCCCTTTTTCTTTTTTCTAAAAAGAAAAATCCTCATAAACAGTTACACAGCCAGGTCCTATTCTTAGAATTCTGCAAATATTAACTCATTTAACCTTCATAACATCCCTATGAGGTTTTCTTGATAGAGGTCACTTTCTAACTTCAAAATTATCCCTGTAGCTCTTTCAGAATGAGCCATGCTTTTCCTCTCTGACAATTTATGAAGGCCATACAAGGTCTAGTTCTCCGGTGAAATGTTATAAGAATAATCAGCAAGATTTTAATGAGTGAACAGGCTGGATTCTTGCTGCACTTGTCTTACAGCTATAGTACTGCACCCATGGCCCAAAAGGAAGAAGCATGGCCACCGGGAGTCCCATCTTCCCTAGCCGCCTTTCAAAACCAACCCATCAAGGTGACCTGCATCCTGCTCCCCAACATTCTGAAACTCTCCAGCCCTGGACTCCCAAGAGCTCTGTTTCTGACCACTTCTCCAGTGGACCAAAATTTTTAATGTTTTAGTTAGAATCCAGAAGGAAAATAAAAATAATTTGACTTAATAGGGACAAGTCTTTGCTCTTTCCTTTAGCTCTCTCTAAATGAGTCTGCTCTAGGGGAATATTATATATATATATATATATATATTTATATATATATATATAATTTATTTTTTATTTTTTTGCAGTACTGAGGATTGAACCCAGGGGCATTCTACCTCTGAGCTACAACCCTAGCCCTATTTTTAAAAAAAATTCATTTATTTTTAATTGGTGCACTGTAATCATACATCTTTGTTAGATACAAGCTGGTAAAGGCATACATGTACACATTTCTCATTTAACCCTTCCCCAATTCCTACCCCACTCGCTCCTCCTCCCTCCTTCTCAAGTTCAGTTTAGTGATTGACTTTGATGTGTTCATGAAAGTACATCATGGTCATTAGGGTGTCCCCCCTCCCCCCATCACCTTCCTTTAAGCCAAGTTCTTTGTTCACCTAAGGTTTCTCCTTCTTCATCTGGAGTCCCTCTTATGTCCCATTTTCTCCCTAGCTTCCACATATTAGGGAGAGCATACGATTTTTGACTTTTTGTGACTGACTAATCTCACTTAATGTAATGTTTTCCAGTTCCATCCATTTCCCTGCAAATAACATGATTTACATGATTTTGTTCTTCTTTATGGCTGAGTAAAATTCCATTGTGTACATATCCCATAGTTTTGTAATCCATTCATCTGTTGATGGACATCTTGGCTGGTTCCATAATTTGGCAATTGTGAACTGTGCAACTATAAACATAGATACACATGCATCGGTCTGATAGTTTGGTTTCCACTCTTTTGGGTAGATACCCAGTAGTGGTATTGCTGGATCATATGGTAGGTTCATTCCCGTTCTTCTGAGGATCCTCCATATTGCTTTCCAAAGTGGTTGCACTCATTTGCAATCCCACCAACAATGTATTAGGGTTTCCACTTCTCCATACCCTCACCAGCATTTGTTGTTGTTTGTGTTCTTGATGATTGCCATTCTTTTCTTTTTCTTTTTGGTACTGGGGATTGAACTCAGGGGCATTCTATCTCCAAGCTATACCCCCAGCCCTATTTTTTTATTCTTTATTTTGAAACAGGGTCTCACTAAGTTGCGGAGTGCCTCACTAGGTAGCTGAGGCTGGCCTCGAACCGGGATTCTCCAGTCTCAGCCTCCTAAATGCTGGGATTACAAGTGTGCACCACCACACCTGGCTATGATTGCCATTCTGATTGGGGTTAGGTGAAATCTCAAGGTAGTTTTGATTTGCATCTCTCTGATTGCTAATGATGTTGAACATTTCCTCATACATTTATTGACCATTTGTATTTCTTCTTTTGTGAGCTGTCTATTTAGATCCTTTGCCCATTTTTTGATTGGGTTATTTGTTTTCTTAGCTGTGAGTTTCTTGAGTTCTCTGTATATCCTAGTTATTAGTCCTCTATCAGAAGAGTAGCTGGCAAAAATTTTCTCCTACTCTGTGGGCTCTCTGTTGAGGTTTTTGATAGTTTTCTTTGCTGCACAGAAGCTCTTCAGTTTAATGCAATCCCATGTATTGATCTTCCTTTGAGTTGCTTGTGCTTTTGGGGTCTTGTTGAGAAAGTTTTTACCTGTGCCTATGTGTTGAAGTGTTGGTTCTATGCCCTCTTCAAGTAGCTGCAAGGTCTCTGGTCTGACTTTCAGGTCTTTGATCCACCTTGAGTTGACTCTTGTGCAGGGTGAGAAAGTGGGGTTTATTTCCATCTTCCTGCATATGGTTAACCAGTTTTGCCAACACCATTTGTTAAAGAGGCTATCTTTTTTCCAGTGTATGTTTTTAGCTCCTTTGTCAAAAATCAGTTGACTGAGCCGGGCGTGGTGGCGCATGCTTGTAATCCCAGCATTTGGGAGGCTGAGACTGGAGGATCCGGGTTCTTGACCAGCCTCAGCTACCTAGTGAGA
Source organism: Graphiurus murinus (assembly GCA_004027655.1). Lineage (NCBI taxonomy): Eukaryota > Metazoa > Chordata > Mammalia > Rodentia > Gliridae > Graphiurus > Graphiurus murinus. The sequence continues at coordinate 12,035 of PVLC010018575.1, forward strand.
CCCTTCACAACTTAGTGAGACCCTGTTTCAAAATAAAGAATGAAAAATAGAGCTGGGGGTGTAGCTCGGAGGTAGAATGCCCCTGAGTCCAATCCCCAGTGCCGCAAAAAGAAAAAAAAAAAATCAGTTGACTATAAGCACGTGGGTCTGTTTCTGAATCTTCTATTCTGCTTCATTGGTCTATATGTCTGTTTTTGTGCCAATAACATGCTGTTTTTATTTTTTATTACTGTGACTTTGTAGTAGAGTTTGAAGTTAGGTATTTTGATACCTCCTGCATGGTTCTTGTTGCTAAGAACTACTTTGGCTATCCTGGGCTTTTTGTTGTTCCAAATGAATTTAAGGACTGATTTTCTATGTCTGTGAGGAGTGACCTTGGTAATTTCATGGGTATTGCACTGAATCTGTAGATCATTTTTGGATGATATTTATTCTGCCTATCCAAGAGCATGGTAGATCTTTCCATCTTCTAAGGTCTTTTTTTTTTTTTCGGTACTGGGGATTGAACTCAGGGGCATTCTACCTCTGAGCTACACCCCCAGCCCTATTTTGTATTCTTTATTTTGAATCAGGGTCTCACTAAGTTGCAGAGTGCCTCACTAGGTAGCTGAGGCTGGCTGCGAACCCGGATTCTCCGGTCTCAGCCTCCCAAATGCTGGGATTACAAGTGTGTGCCACCATGCCAGGCTTCTAAGGTCTCCATTGATTTCTTTTTTTCAACTTTTTATAGTTTTCCTTATACAGGTCTTTTACCTCTTTGGTTAGGTTTATCCCTATATATTTTATTTTTTGGGGGGTGCTATTGTGAGTGGACTTGTTTTCTGGATTTCTTTTTCAGTGGATTTATGGTTGGCATACAGGAAAGCTTCTGATTTTTTTTTTGTTTTTTTTTTGGCGGTACTGGGGATTGAACTCAGGGGCATTCTACCTCCGAGCTATACCCCCAGCTCTATTTTTTATTCTTTATTTTGAAACCAAGTCTCACTAAGTTGCGGAGTGCCTCACTAGGTAGCTGAGGCTGGCCGTGAACCCGGATCCTCCGGTCTCTCAGCCTCCCGAATGCTGGGATTACAAGCGTGCGCCACCACGCCCGGCTTAAGCTTCTGATTTTTGAAGATTGATTTTGTATCCAGACACTTTGCTGAATTTGTTGATCAGTTCTATAAGTTTTTTGGTTGACTTTGTTGGGTCTTCTAAGTATAGTATCATGTCATCTGCAAAAAGGGATAGTTTTATTTCTTCTTTCCCTATTTTTACCCCTTTGATTTCCTTCTCTTGCCTTATTGCTCTGGCTAGAGTCTCAAGTACTATGTTGAATAGAAGAAGTGATAATGGACATCCTTGTCTTGTTCCTGTTTTTAGTGGGAACTCTTGCAGTTTTTCTCCATTTAATATGATATTGGTTGTGGGCCTATTGTATATTGCCTCTATGATTTTGAGGTATGTTCCTTCTATTCCGATTCTCTGCAGTGGTTTTAGTATGAATGGGTGTTGGATCTTGTCAAACGCTTTTTCATCATCAATTGAGATGATCATGTGATTTTTGTCTTTGATTACAAGCATGCACCACCATGCCTGGCTCCTCTAGAAATATTTTACCCTAAATTCTTTCCCATACAATATTTCCTTTTCTCTACCTTCAGTTTATCATTCTTCTTATGTTTATGATTTTTCTGGTTTAACACTGAATTTATTTCAATTGCGTTTCATAAGGGACTGGCAGGGTTCCCTGGGGCAAGAAGCTGGATGGGTAGAGACATGTGTGTGCAGTGACTGGCCGGGAGGAGAGCCCTGGAGCTGTACCCCTGTGATAACAGGTGCCAGGAAGGCCAGGGGTAGAATTCCAAGGCAGTCACCTCAAAAGGATGGGAGAATGAAAATGAGCTGGTATGGAAGCCTTAAGTTGTTCAGGACTCAGAGTCTTTCCTTGCTATAACCCTTGATAGTAATAAAGCCAATGCATACACCTGCCAGATTGTCTAAGGCCCATTGAAATCTAGGAGCAGACCAGAAGGGTGACAGGGGTGTGTGTATGTGTGTGTGTGTGTGAAGTGTGAACTCCCAGATGAGAGTAGGTACAAAGGAGGGAGGGTGTGTGTAGGACCAGAAGCATGAGGGGTCCTTACTGTGAAGAGCAGGGCTGGGATTGGGGTGCAGCGCTTCACGTGGATCATGGCCAACATGCTGGGAAGGTGGCCTTCTCTGGCTCCAGCAAAGAACAGCCTGGCAGAGAGAAAAGCAGGTCAGCCTGGGGTAGCTCATGGATCACAAGCCAGGACTCCTTCTCCACATCCACCTTCTGCCCCCACAGCAGCACCCTCCTCCAAGCAGGAACCCCCTGTGTCACACCTTCCAGCCCCCTAGTCCCTGGACCCATGTTCACAAATGCAGGCAGACTAGAGGCAGCTAGTGGGTAAGGGGAGGTCCTGGGTGCGGAGGCCTAGGGCGACATCTGGCTGGCTCAGGGCCCTGCGGCTCCCATTGACACTCTGTATCACTCCCAATGCCTGGAAGGCTGTAGAAGGAGCCCCTCCCCTTTGCCTAGGGTCTTCACACCTTTAAAAATGTGTAACCCTCAAGGGATACAGATTCCCAAAATACTTCCCTTAAACTGCAGGTGAAAAGCTTTGAAAACACCCTTATCCTATTCAGTCTTGCTTCTGTGGAGGTGGGGAGTGAGTGGTGGACTGGAACGAGGGAGACGTGGAAATGTCCTGGGTGGTGGCTACATGGCTGTCTATAATTGCCAAAACTCATCAAATTGAGCACTTATGATCTGTGCATTTTATTGTATGTAAATTATACTTAAATTTTATACCCTTAGAGCTACTCATTCTACTCCCAAGAAGCCATCCTAAAGTAATGAACAGAGAGGTGGTGAAAAGAATACAAAGATATTCTGATAGGATGAAAAAAATCAGAAATATTTTAACTGCTGAAAATTATTAGATTGATTAAAGAAAGGTATAGCCATTAAGAAGAAAATTATAAAATCAGTGTTTCTGAAAAAAGTTGATTCCATGAGAACATAATATAACATTAAATGAAAAAAGTAGGATAGAAAACTGTGATTCCAGCCGGGCATTGTGGCGCACGCTTGTAATCCCAGTATGTGGGAGGCTGAGACAGGAGGATCTGGGTTCACAGCCAGCCTCAGCTACTTAGTGAGGCCCTCCACAACTTAGTGAGCCCTTGTTTCAAAATAAAGAATACAAAATAGGGCTGGGGGTGTAGCTCAGAGGTAGAATGCCCCTGGGTTCAATCCCCAATACCGAAAAAAAAAATTATGGGCATATAAAACTATACCAAAATGCCAACCGATTGCCTCTGGGTGGTATAATTATGAGTAAGTTTAATTTTCTTTTTTATGCTTTATAGAAAAAAAATTTTTAGCTGGGTTTGGCGGTGCACACCTATAATCCTGGCTACTGGGGAAGCTGAGGCAGGAGGATTGCAAGTTTGAGGTCAGCCTCAGCACCTCGGTGAGATCCTGTCTCAAAATAAAAATAAAGAAGAAGAAGAAGATGACGACGATGATGACAACAACCAAGAAGAAGAAGGGTTGGGGATGTAGCTCAGTGGTAAAGCAACCCCTGGGTTCAATCCCCAGTGCAGCCAAACAAATTTTTTTGTGTGCTAGGAATTGAACCCAGGGTCTGGAGCATGCTATGCACAAACCTCCAGTCCCTAGGGATTGGAAAAAGAAACAATTAAAATTCTAAAAGATAGTCAGGCGTGGTAGCCCACACTTGTAATTCTAGTACTTGGGAGGCTGAGACAGGAGGATCACAGGTTCTGGGCCAGCCTCAGCTATTTAGTGAGGCCCTCCGCAATTTAGTGAGACCTGTTTCAAAAGAAAGAATAAAAAAATAGGGCTGGGAGTATAACTCAGAGGTAGAATGCCCCTGGGTTCAATCCCCAGTACTGTAAATAATAATAATAATAATAATAATAATAATAATAATAATAAAATTCTAAAAGAGGACAATTATAATCTGAAAAAATATTTTTTAAAATTGAACTTTTCAAAGCCGGGCGTGGTGGCGCATGCTTGTAATCTCAGCATTCGGGAGGCTGAGACCGGAGGATCCGGGTTCGAGGCCAGCCTCAGCTACATAGTGAGGCACTCCAACTTAGTGAGACCCAGTTTCAAAATAAAGAATAAAAAATAGGGCTGGGGGTATAGCTCGGAGGTAGAACACCCCCGAGTTTAATCCCCAGTACCACAAAAAAAAAAAAAAAATTGAACTTTTCAGCCAGGAGTGGTGGTGCATGCTTGTAATCCCAGTACTTGGGAGGGTTAGACAGGAGGATTGCAGGTTCACGGCCAACCTCAGCTACCTCGTGAAGCCTTCCACAATTTAGTGAGACCCTGTTTCAAAATAAAGAATAAAAAGTAGGGCAGGAAGGGGCAGGAGGGTGTAGCTCGGAGATAGAATACCTCTGGATTCAATTCTCAATACCACACATACACACACACAAAAAAAAATTGTGAGAGAATTGTGGATTCACATACAGTTGTAATAAACAATACAGGGAAGTCGGGACCCGGGCGTGGTGACGCACGCTTGTAATCCCAGCATTTCGGGGGCTGAAACCGGAGGATCCGGGTTCGTGGCCAGCCTCAGCTACGTAGTGAGGCCCTCTGCAACTTAGTGAGACCCTGTTTCAAAAATAAAGAATAAAAAATAGGGCTGGGGGTATAGCTCGGAGGTAGAATGCCCCTGAGTTAATCCCTAGTACCGCAAAAAAAAAAAAAAAAAAAAAAAAAGGAAAAGGAAGCCGGGTATAGTGGTGTATGCCTATAATCCCAGTACTTGGGAGGTTGAAACAGAGGATCTCAGGTTTGAGGCCAGCCTCAACAATTTAATGAGACCCTGTTTCAAAAAAGAAAGAAAGAAAGAAAGAAAAGGCTGGGAGTGTGGGTCAGAGGGTAGAATGCCCCTGGTTTCAATTTCCAGTACTAAAAAACAAAAACAAAAATAACACAGGGAAATCATATGTACCTTTCACCCAGTTTCTCCCGTTGGTAATATTTTGTAAGACCATAGTATAATAGAAATTGTAAAATCTCAGCATGAGAGACAGGGACAGAGAGAGAGAGAGAGAGAGAGAGAGAGAGAGAGAGAGAGAGAGAGAGAGAGAGATTGGTTGATTGTAGAACCTCAGCAGAAGAGAAAGATTATTACACAAAAAGCTAAAAAAGCAGGCCTTCTCTTTCCCCGTGCCTCTTCCAAGAGAAAATACTATAAGCTGTTAGCAGCCATTTACATATTAGTGTGAATGTGACCACTTTTCCTTTTATTCTAGGGAAAGAAGCACCCAAGAGATGAGAGGAAGAGGATGGTGTGGTGGAGATCGAAAGAACAGAATCAGCACATTGGGAGTTCTGAAGAGCACTGTCACTTACTCGTCACTTGTGAATGGGGTTGAGTGGAGCTCACAGCGGCAGCTGGTCATTAGTGTAGGAGTTGACTATAGCTGGAAGAACCCCTGAGCAGTTCTACCCATGAGAACTATCACCTAGGCCAGTGTCGCTGGTTTCATGCAGACACATGCATCCTGCCCCTCCCCATGCTGCTGCCCTCTACAGTGCAGCCTCATGCACTAGACGGAGCCCAGGTGCTCTGGGGCCTCCTCGTGCACACAGCCAGGGTCCTGCATTCACATTCCTCCTCCACATGCAGCCAGGACCGAGTGCAATCATCCAGGTCCAACAGCATTGCAGGGGTCATGTTCACAAGAAACAATCCTCGCCCGGCTAGCTGACAAGAGAGGAGATGACACTAAGCATCACACACACCCACACACACTCTGACTCCTCGGGAGGGATGGACTTCTCCATACTCCAGCACACACAAGAGTGAGAAGAGGGAAGGAGAGAAGGAACAGGAAGATGAACAGGGGAGGCCTGAGCAGGTGAGGTCGAACCTCTGAGCCAGAGGCCGGGCACACCATGAGCCCCATCTCCTGCATGCACACACAACTATACCACGTGCGCTCAGACCGCTGCATGGCTGGCCCGAGGGACAAACCCCACTCTAAAGCGACTGTGGACAGTCACTCTCCTCCACAGATCCCAGGGAGCCTCCTGGGTCACAGCTCTTCCACCGCTTGCCCTCGGCTGGGGCCTCCAGGTGGCCACTGCGCCTGTGTAACACGCACATGAGATTGCTGCGGGTGTCATAGGGTCCTGGAGCGTAGAGAACCCACACTCCATCTTTCCTGCCCAGGATCCTGAAAACATGGCAGTCCCTTGTCATTTCACAGGAACTCCTTCCTGATGTGACAGGTGGCTTTGGAAGCAGCTGAACTCAGGGACTTTTTTTTTTTTTTTGCTAATGGGAATTGAACCCAGGGGCATTCTACTTCTGAGCCATACCACCTCTGAGCCATACCCCCAGACCATTTATTTATTTATTTATTTATTTATTTATTTATTTATTTATTTATTTGTGTGTGGTACTAGGATGGAACTTAGGGGCCTTCTACCTCCAAGCTACACCCCCAGCCTTGTTTTATTTTATTTGGAAACAGGGTCTTGCTGAGTTGCTGAGTCTGGCTGTGAACCTGTAATCCTCCTGTCTCAGCTTCCCAAGTACTGGGATTTTAGGCATGTGCCACCACACCCAGCTGGACTGTGCCCACAGCATGGGGGGCGCTTCCTAAGAACCCTGGGACTACACAAATGAGAATCATCCAGCATCTATAGTGTTGAGGGCTCATTCTGGAAATGGCAGAAAGGGACACAGAGGGGCTGGAGCCCTGGATGGGTGAAGGCGGAGTGGGGACTCCGGGGCTCACTCATGCTTCGGGCTTCCCAGGGAGTTACAGGGGGCATAGCTGCAAAGCTCTTTGACTGACAGATGTCTTCTTTTCACTCTTCCCATCCTCTCACTTCAGGTTCTCCACTCAAGACTATGGGGGGTTCCCTCAGTGCCTGCATCCCCAGGGCACTCAGTCATCCCATCCCACATGCAGACTGGTTCCAGAACACTCTTGGCAGAACAGACCCGGAGGCCCCAGGCACAAGTCTCTATCCTAGTCTCTTTCAGAGTGGGGTTCCTTTCTAGCCAGCAGCAGCGTGAGTCCAGGCAAGTGGAAAAGGTGGCTCTAGGACTGTAGCCAAGACACCCTTCTGCTACCAACTATAGCCCCTGCTCCTTCTGGAACAAGCAGGCCACTACATGTGAAGCACCCAGGACTTCATATCACACACTTTGTAGGGCACCACGTGAGCAGCACACCCCCTCAGCACCCACAGTGACACACAGGCCTCCTCAAAGCCACCACCCAGATGTCCACACAGACCCCCTCGACAGATACGAGCCCACCACACACACAGAGCAATGTGCACAGCAGGTGGGCTCTGGCCCAAGGGCCCAGGCAGCACTCACCGGGAAGAGGTGAAGAGAGACCCATTAACTCCTCCGAATGTGGACAAGGCAACGGAAATGGGCATGATCCAGGCCATGACTCCAAGAAGCTTCTCCCCAAAAGTCTAGAAGAGAAAATAAGGGGTGAGTGGAAAAGGAGAGCCAGTACTCCCCAGCTCCAGCCTGCTCTGCACCGCTGGCCTGCTGGTCTCCCATCCTCACTGGCTGATCCTCTCTAGCTAAGTCTATTGAGAGTCCCTGCCCACACCACCACTTCCATGGTGATAACCACATGCTGGGGTTGGTACATGCTTTGGGCTAATTAACTGAAGGAGACAGTGTACATTCATCTGTGTGTGTGTGTGTGTGTGGTACGGGGATGAAACCTAGGGGCCTTCTATCACCAGGTTATACCTTTAGCCCTATTTTATTTTTTAATTAGTGTGTGTGTGTGTGTGTGTGTGTGTGTGTGTGTGTGTGTGTGTGTGTGAGAGAGAGAGAGAGAGAGAGAGAGAGAGAGAGACAGAGAGAGAGAGAGAGAGTGTCAGTCAGTCACTGGGGATTGAACCCAGGGACATTCTACGCCTGAGCTATACCCCCAGTCCTATTTTATTCTTTATTTTGAAACAGGGTCTCACTAAGTTGAGAAGGGCCTCACTAAGTAGCTGAGGCTGGCCATGAATCTGTGATCCTCTTGTCTCAGCCTCCCAACTACTGGGATTACAAGTGTGTGCCACCATGCCCAGCTCCTATTTTATTTTTATTTTGGGAACACTAGGTTGCTGAGGCTGGCCATGAAACTGTGATTTTCCTGTCTTAGCCTCCCGAGTACTGGGATTATAAGGCATGCACCACTACGCCTGGCTCTATTATCCTTGTTTTCTGGATCAGGAAACTGAAGCACACAGTGATTAAGTAGCTTGCCCTACAACACACACTTGGGAAGTGGAGGGACCAGGATTGGAAGCCAAGTGGTATGAGTTCAGGCCTCATATACCCTATATGATCTCCCTGCCCAGGGAGGGACAGAGCCTTGTGGCTGAGGCTCACAAGATCTGGGTTCAAATCCTAGCCTCACCATGAGCAAGGTTTACAAAATGTGTGTGTGCACGCGCATGTGTGTGTACGGTGCCAGGGGTCAAACCCAGATATTCCTGCATATTAGGCAAGCATTCTACCATTAACACTTTGCTGCTCACCTGGGTATAGACCTCCAGATGCAGGTTTGTAATTTTTGAGCCTCAGTTGTGAAGCTATAGATTAGCCTCCAGGTTTTGGAGGAATAGAAAATGTAGGGCACCAGCTTTCTCTACAGGCTATGAGTCAGGTTTATAGAATGTGACTGGGGAGGGGTTGTGTAGAATAGATGTTCTCCTGAGGAGGGCTGTTGGTCATTGTCTTTGAACATCTTTAGAGAGGAGGCAAATGATGACACTGGCAGGGTGGCCCAGCCTGAAGCCAGGTGAGGGAGCCTCACAGCTCCCAGGCCTTTCTCACATAGCAAGGACTCCAGCCCCTCAGAACTGCCTGATCTCTTTCCCCCAAAGGCACACACTTCTCCTGCCTGTAAACCCACTTTTCCCTGAGGAATGAAGGAGTGAGCTTGCACTTCCAGAAATGGAGGGAGAGAGAAAAACGGTGTGCCTCATGCAGGACTATGTTTGTGAGGAGGGTTGTGTGTCAACCCTCACATGTAAAGTGCCCTAGACCAGGAGTCAGCACACTTGTTCTGTAGAGTCAGATACTAAACATTTCCATTTTGCAGGTCATACAGTCTCTATGTCAACTACTCAGTTCTGCTGTGGTGGCTGTTCTGGAAGAAACCCTGTGGTCAGTTTGCTCCTGGACACTTGAAGACGCCCTGTCAGAGACACATGTGGATTTTGTCCTGAGGATATGGGATGGTTTCCAATTTCATATGGCCATGGTTCAGGGGAAAGGGAGTGAGGGCTAAACAGGCAAGTCTATGTCTGCATTCTGGGTTTGAGGGACCAGGAGTTTGATTTCTTACCACGGCAACCGCGTTTGAAGCCAGCAGCTCCTGGGGGGACATTGCAGTGACATATGCGACATTAGCAAAGACATACACAAATGTGACCAGTGGGATGGAGATGAAGATGGCTCTGGGAAGGTTCCTGTAGAGGGAGAGGAGGTGAGAGGGAGGCCTGCGTCAGGGCGCATGCTTTGCGGTGGGGTCTGCATAAGGCCAACCTCGCAGCCTCTGTGGCAGAACCTGTCCCTGAAGGTAGCAATTTGTCTCAGTCAGGGCGGGGTAATTTCAAGGAAATGAAACAGCTTAGGCCAGAACTATGCTCTACACCTGCTGATCTCTTCTTGATCCAGATCTCCAGCATGCACCCTTCCCCCAGCCTCCAGGCACAGGACGGGCCTGTTCTGAAACAGGTGAGTAAGATGCTCAGAGACCTCGTGGGGCCGTTCATTCTCTAAGGCAGTAGTGTTACCCAGCCTGGGTTTCAGCTTTTAACCTGCTCAGGGACAGTTCCAGCATCCTTTCTCTCCTCCTGGCAGAGTGAGTGGCAAATGGTTTAAGTCCCTGGGAAATGAACTAGTACTTCAGGGTAGACCAGAGCATGGTCAGAATAGAGGAGAGGAGAAGTGGGCCAAACCCATCTGCAGCAGGTGCTGTGGCCTTTCAAGGGCGAGGGGGAGGGGAGCACTAAGCTATTTCAACTCACTTGTAGGGATCAACGAGTTCTTCAGTCACGTAATTAAGAAAGTTCCAGCCCCCGTAGGCAAAGGAGCCCTGAAGGAAGGCCAGTGCGATGAGGCCGATGTCAGGTTCTTGGAAATTCTCAAATGCATTCTTTGGCTCCAGCCAGAAGTATTCTCCTGTGGATACAGCCGGCCGGAGGCTGCTCAGAGAGACAAGTCCAGGCCTGGTGGCCCCCAGCCTGCCCTGTCTAATCCCTTGCCCCTCCCTGCAGTGACATGCCAGTTCTTTGTGTGGTCTCCAGGAACCCAGTATGTTGGAATATTGGAGAAATGGGGCTAAACGGAGCAGAGAAAGCCAAGCCCAGGACCTCCCAGTACCTGGTAACTATGAATCCAAGTAGGGGTTCAGTTCAAAGCAGAGTTCTAAAGTGTTCCTTTTAAAAAGGCAAGGTTACTTGGAAGGAAAGGCCTCGGGCCGGGCGTGGTGGCGCACGCTTGTAATCCCAGCATTCGGGAGGCTGAGACCGGAGAATCCGGGTTCGAGGCCAGCCTCAGCTACCTAGTGAGGCACTCCGCAACTTAGTGAGACTCGGTTTCAAAATAAAGAATAAAAAATAGGGCTGGGGGTATAGCTCAGAGGTAGAATGCCCCCGAGTTCAATCCCCAGTACCGCAAAAAAAAAAAAAAAGGCCTCGGTAAATTGAGAGGCTGGCTGATTGGGCTTTGAAAATGCAGGCCTGGAGTCTCCTGACCACCTTCCCTGACATCCAGGTTTGTGCATTTTCACAAACAATGCTACTAGTTCATTCTTGTTTTGCTTGCTTACTCGATATCCTGTTTCTTTAGAAGGTATGTTTGGGCTCTCTTTTCAACGTCCCTTAGTAAAAAACCTTTAAGCCGGGTGTGGTGGTGCACACTTGTAATCCCAGCATTTGGGACGCTGAGACCAGAGGATCCAGGTTCATGGCCAGCCTCAGCTATATAGTGAGGCACTCCGAAACTTAGTGAGACGCTGTTTCAAAAAATAAAGAATAAAAAATAGGGCTGGGGGTATAGCTTGGAGGTAGAATGCCCCTGAGTTCAATCCCCAGTACTGCAAAAAAAAAAAAAAAAAAAAAAAAAAGGCTTGATAAAGAGCCTTTAAATTGCCTTCCCAGTACTGAACAGGGTCCTGCACACAGTGGTCCCTCAAAAAAGATTGTGGGAGCCAGGTATGGTACCCATGTCTATAATCCCAGTACTTGGGAGGCTGAACAGGAGGATCGAGGACAGCCTTAGCAATTAGTGAGACTCTCATCAACCTAGTGAGTGAGACTGTTTCCAAATTAAAAAAAAAAAAAAAAATCGGGCTGGGGGTGTAACTTGGAGATAGAATGCCCCTGGGTTCAATTCCCTGTACCCCTCTGCCCCCACCACACACATTCAATGTTGCTGGGCTGTAGGAGTGCTTGCTTAGCACGCCCAGGATTGAGCTCTAGCATGGAAGAAAAAAAAAGACTGCTATCGAGGTGTGGTGACCCATACCTGCAATCTTGGTACTTGGGAAGTTGAGGCAGGAGGATTGCAGGTTCAAGGCCAGTTGTAGCAACTTAGCAAGACTGTTTCAAAATAAGGGCTGGGGGTGTAGTTTAGACATAGAATGCTTCTGGGTTCAATCCCCAGTAAAGTAAGGAAAAAAAAAAAAAGCTGCTGATTCAGGTTGTATGAGATACAGAGTAACTGACCAGTCAACATGTTATTCATTCATCTGTAACCCAACATGTGGTCAGGAAACAAGAAGATTAGTGTGAATAGGAGAAAGAATTGAGACAGATTAGGAGAAACTCATCACTACCTTTGATAAGATAGTAGTACACTGATTTCCTTAAGTCTAAATTCCTGAAAACAATATAACCTGCTAAAGGACTTAATTGATTAAAATCATCAGGCACATTACTCCAGAAACTTGTTTCTTGGAGTAAATACCTATACTCCTCACCCAGCTGTCAGGGCTTGGGGCAGGTGGGAGGTTTTTCTCTTTGTCATCTGATTTTCTCTGTGAGGCAGTGATGCTGAGCAGAGAGCCTCCTGGTGCCACAGGTCCCAGAGAAACCAAATACGGACTCAGGCTCGGAAAGGGCCAAATCCAGTGGGGAATGTTGGCAGCAACTCCAGGAATGCAAAGCTCTCTCTTGCAGAGATTATGAGTAACTTTGAAACATATAAAAAATCCTCCTCCTCTGTTCTCCATTTTAAGATATAGACTAGGTACAATAGAAGATGGAGGGAGAGAATAAAAGATAGGGTTGGGGAGAAATGGCAATAGAATCCTGGTAGCTGTACCAGAGTCGTGAGGCAAGCACGGGGAGATGGACCTTTGCAGGGGTGGGGGGCATTCCTCATCTCCAAAACCCTGGGGAAACTGGCCTCTCATGCCCTCTGTCAAGCAAGTGAAGAAAAGAAATCAGTTCAAGTCAGAACTGGGACACCTCAGGCTGTGGACATGCAAGGGGTGGAGAGTCATATTGGGCCCTGTTATTCCCAGGACACTCACCTTTGCATATCTGTACAATCCCCATGATGATGATCAGAGCCAGAGCCAGGAGCTTCCCAGCTGTAAAGATGTCCTGGACCCGGGTGGCCCACCGCACACTGGAACAGTTGACCCATGTGAGGAGCACTGAAATGACAAAGCCCCAGACATCCTTCAGGGGCTACACCAGGCTGTAGGATGCTGCCTGGCCAGAAGTAGAACTCTCCTTGTTCCTAGTGATGGGATTGTAACAAGCTGGCCAAACATCTCATAAGCTCAGCCCCAATGACCAGAAACCTTGGCTCGGTTAGTAGGTTACAAATGGGGATTATGTGCCCCAAATTAGAGTTTGGTCAGAGCATGCCCTATCCAGGGCTGGCAGCCAGAAGTAGGCAGGGAAGGGTGGGCACTGGCTTTGGGTGAGGGGAGGGGAAGTCAGCATCTGATCAGGGCATGAGTATGGACTTAGTGTTTAAGTCCCTACCAGGTCACTTTTTTGGGCCTGATTTTGTAGTCACAGTGTTTAAGGGACTCTTGTCACTTAGGTTTATCAATGTATAATCTATACTTAGTAAAATTCACCTTTGCTGAGTATAGTTTGATGAGATTTGACAAAAGTATTTAGTTGTTTAATCACTACCATACTCAATGTATAGACTATTTCCAACACTCCAAAAAGCTGTCTACATGTTATGCTCCTTTGTGCTCAGTTGATCCTTCCCCCTTCCTCTGGCAACCACTAATTTGATTTCTGTCCTTATAGTGTTGCTTTTCCCAGAATGTCACATAAATGTAATCATAGAATAAGGAGGCTTTTGTCTGATTTCTTTCACCTAACATAATGCTTTAAGATCTATTCATGTTGTGCCGGGTGTGGTGGCGCACACTTGTAATCCCAGCATTCGGGAGGCTGAGACCGGAGGATCTGGGTTCAAGGCCAGCCTCAGCTAACTAGTGAGGCACTCTGCAACTTAGTGAGACTTGGTTTCAAAATAAAGAATAAAAAATAGGGCTGGGGGTGTAGCTCAGAGGTAGAATGCCCCTGAGTTCAATCCCAAGTACTGCAAAAAAAAAAAAAAAAAAAAAAAAGATCTATTCATGTTGCTATATATATTAGTAGTTTGTTCTCTTTTTGTTGTTTAACCTTATTCCATAATAGCTGGGTGTGGTGGTGCATGCCTGTAATCCTAGTACTTGGGAGGCTGAGACAGGAGGATCACCGCTTTGAGGACAGCCTCAGTAAGTAGTGAGACTCTCATCAACCTAGCGAGACTCTGTTTCCAAATAAGAAATAAAATCAGGGTCGGGGTGTAGCTTGAAGGTAGAATGCCTCTGGGTTCAATTCCCAGTAAAACACACACACACACACACACACACACACACACACACACACACACACACAATTCCATTATATATTCCATTATATTAATATGTCAGTTGTTTTTCTATTCTGATAGACATTTGGGATTATTATGCAAATAAAGCTTTTAAAAAGAACTGTATAGAAGTCTTTGGGTTGTAAAGGGTTTTAAGTGGTGTTTTCATATCTCTTGAATAAAGACCCAGGAATAGGATTCTGGGTCATTTAATAAGAGTATATTTAATTTAACGAGAAACTGCCAAACTGTTTCCCAAAGTGGTTATATAATTTTGCATTCCCACCAGAAATGTATGAGAATTCCTGTTGCTCTGTCTGCTGGTCAACATTTGGTACTGTTCATTTTTTTTTTTTTTAATCTGGCTATTCTATTAGGTATGTAATAGTGTTTCATTGTGGTTTTGCTTCACATTCCTCCAATGGCTGATGACGTTGAGCAAGTTTTTGTGTGCTTATTTGCTATCTCAGTGGCATGTGAGTCACATGGGGACACGTGAGTCACTGGGTTCCCCTAGAAATCCCAACAACATGGAACCTGCAAGAGCTGTTTGAGGAAGCCGGGCGTGGTGGTGCACACTTGTAATCTCAGCATTCGGAGGCTGAGACCGGAGGATCCGGGTTCGAGGCCAGCCTCAGCTACATAGTGAGGCACTCCACAACTTAGTGAGACTCGGTTTCAAAATAAAGAATTAAAAAACAGGGCTGGGGATATAGCTCAGAGGTAGAATGCCCCGTAGTGAAGAAAAAAAAAAAAAAAAAAAAAGAGCTGTTTGAGGGCTGAGAGGCTGGGTGCCAGGAGGGGGCGCTCTTGAAGCTTCATGCTACACTGCCCTGCAACATACCAGGGCCCTGGGCTGTAGGAGAGGGACTCTCAATTTCCTTATGGTTGCAAAGTGCTTGAGAATAAAGGAGGAAAAAAAAAATGTAAATCTCTCTGCTTCCCTTTTCCTGAAACACTGATACCCTCTGATACTCAAAGGTCCAATCATATCTGTAAAAGCATGAGAACATGTTTTCTCAAGCCTCTTGCCAGTCCCCTGACTCTACTTGAGCAGCTGATTAATTTGCATTGATACCTTATCCTTAAACTGTGCCTTTACTCTCCAAGTATTTCCCAACCTCACTTGATTCTGAGAACATTTCAGTAGTTTAGGAAGGTCCTGACATTATTCATCTGTAATTTTCCTCTCTGTACCATCCCCATCTGGCAAGTTCTTAACTTTTCAGGATCTGATGCAAATGTTACCTGTTCCACAAATCTTTGTAATTTTATGTATTCCTAGCAACATGCCTGCAAGGTAAGATATATCAGCCATGTTTTATACACAAGGTACAAAGTTTACCTTCCTCACTACAAGAATCCCAGACCAAACCTGGCAGACTGAGAGGCTGAGACAAACTTGGGAGGCTAAGACAGGAGGATTGCATGTTCAAGGCCAGCCTCGGCACTTAGTGAGACCCTGTTTCAAAATTAAAAGGCGGGGGGGGGGTTATGGGAGAACCCCCTGTGTTCAATCCCAGACCACTTTGTTTATATCTGTGGTACTTTTAAAAATTATTATTATTAAAATGATCTTTGGAGCTGAGTGTGGTGGCACATGCTTGTAATCCCAGCATTTGGGAGGCTGAGACTGGAGGATCTGGGTTTGCGGCCAGCCTCAGCTGCTTAGTGAGGCTCTCCACAACTTAGTGAGACCCTGTTTCAAAATAAAGAATAAAAAAATAGGTCTGCTGGGGCTGTAGCTCAGAGGTATAATGCACCCAGGTTCCATCCCCAGAACCACCAAAAAAAAAAAGATCTTTAGGCTGGGCATGTAACTAGGTGGTAGAGTGCTTCCTAGCATGTGTAAATTCACTAGGCTTGATTCCCAACACTACACATGCAAAAAACAATAACAATAATAAAATTAAATAAAACCATGTTTCTTTTTTCTTCTTTCCTTGTAGACTAGGAAGACAGGGACACACAGACACACACACACACACTTTTGTAGTAATGAGGATTGAACTCAGGGGCATTCTGCCTCTCAGCTATACCCCCAGCATATTTTATTTTTATTTCAAAACAGGGTCTCCTTAGGTTGATGAGAAACTCACTACTTGCTGAGGATGTCCTTGAACCTGCAATCCTCCTGTCTCAGCTTCCCAAGTACTAGGATTACAGGTGTGTGCCACCACACTTGGCTTTTTTTTTTTTTTTTTTTTTTTTTTTGCGGTACCGAGGATTGAACTCAGGGGCATTCTACCTCCGAGCTATACCCCCAGCCCTATTTTTTTTTTATTCTTTATTTTGAAACTGGGTCTCACTAAGTTGCGGAGTGCCTCACTAGGTAGCTGAGGCTGGCCTCGAACCCGGATCCTCCGGTCTCAGCCTCCCAAATGCTGGGATTACAAGCGTGGGCCACCACGCCCGGCTCACACTCGGCTTTTTTAATGTTTTTAATTCCAGGGTATATTATTGGTGCTTGCAAATAGTAGGTTATCAACAAATACTTAATAAATAAAGGAAATGCCACAGTCCATTAGTCTCCCAATCTCACCTCAATCTACACATTCCACACTAAACGCCAATCTCCCTGCTCCCTGGGAATCTTATCAATAGGAGACATAGTCCCCAGGTGGTCTCATGGAGCCAAAAGAGCAACAGAAAGTTTGACTTCAAGAGGAGAAACTGTTGACTCCTTGTGAAGGAGCCATTATCTAAGATGGTCTCATATAAGGATAATCAAAACATGTTCTCAAAGGAAGGATTTTAAGTGCCCGGATAGGGAAAATATTTTGTAGATACCCGAATGTTCCAGACGGACTGAGACATCCTGATAAATACACATTTGGTTATCTTACTCAATTCAGTAAGGATTTCGGGATCATGTGCCTGGTGACAGTCCAACCCAAACCACTCTAAACAACTGGGGTTGTGATCTCAGCTTCTCCCCAGGGCCCTGAGACATGCTGGGTACAAGGCTGGGCCCCAGTATCTAGAAATCCAGGCACACATGAGCAATAGTGATTAAAGCATAAAAAAGGGTGGCTCATCAAAGAAAGGAAGATTAGAAAACAAAATTGGTGTGGCTCAGGGCTGGGGACTACAGAATAAGGCACTGGGTCTAGACCTCAGAGAAGAAAACCATTCTTTCCAAAGGGAGGACAGGGCAGGGATGAGAGATGACAAGAAAGTGCTGGAGGAAATTCAGGGTAGAGTAACAGAACTCAAGGAAATCCCTCCTCCCCCAGCAAGAGGGAGAAGGCAGCCACTTCCACTTCCTGGATGCCAGGATAGAAAACACACAATCCTCAGCTGGGCATGCCTGTAATCCAGTATTTGGGAGGCTGAGACAGGAGGATTGTAGGGTTGAGGACAGCCTCAGCAGCTTAGCGAGACCCTGTTTCAAAATAGAAAGGGCTGGGGATTAGGTTGGTAGGAATTTCTACTCAAGAAAACATATAATATACAATCCTTTTTTTTTTTTTTTTTTCTTTTTCCTGGTACTTGAGGTTGAACCCAGAGGCATTCTACCTCTGAGGTACACTCCTAACTCTTTTATTTTGTAACAGGGTCTCTCTAAGTTGCCAGCTGAGGCTGACTTCATCCTTCTGTCTCAGCCTTCCAAGTACTGGGATTACAGGCATGGGCCCCCATGTCTGGCTCAATCCTTTCTTTATAAGATGGGCTTTGTCAATGGCTCCTCAGACTGTTAGCTCTGAGGTATACTTGGAGTATGAGAAGGACAGAAAGCCTGTCAAGTAACCTTTGCTGTCAATGTCTTCGGTTCAGCCAGAACCCTGCCCTTGACTAATATGTAACCTTTTACCTTCACACTTTCAGAAGTAAAAAGAGAAAATTTTGAGAATAAAGTGGGGATGGGCAGGTGCTCTGTGCCCCCTAATCTTCTCAGAACAATGCAGCAGGCCCAGGTGTCACCCTTTACCCTGCGGTTGGGCCATCTCAGCATGTGACTGAGGAGAGAGAGGCACTTTCAGACGCCGGGGTGGCAGGACAGCTTCCCTCACAGCAGCTGAAACTTGAGCCTCCATTCAGAAAGGAAAGGTCAGAGAGTGCAGGCAAGACTGGCTGGGTGCCCGCCAAGCCCTGTCCTGCTAGGAGGCTGGCTGCTGCCTCTCTGCCACCCAGAAACCCTTTCTGTTGCTCACAACTGTGGTCTCCCCTCTGCTCAGCTAGACCCTGAACCTGCATGCTTGAAACCCAGTGGCCTCAGGGAAGCCATGTGTAGATGGGGATCAGTGGCTACTGCAGCTTGAAACACGAGCGTTTGCATCCACCATCATCACCCATCTATCCATCGATCACACAGGGTCTGCTAAAGCCGGGCGTGGTGGCACATGCTTGCAATCCCAGTACTTGGGAGTCTGAGACAGGAGGATTGCAGGTTTGAGGACAGCCTCAGCAAGTAGTGAGACTCTTGTCAACCTAGCAAGACCCTGTTTCCAAATAAGAAATAAAATTGGGCTGGGGGGTGTAGCTCAAAGATAGAATGCCTCTGGGTTCAATCCCCAGTACCAAAACAAACAAAAAACCACAAGGTCTGCTAGAGTTAGGCACTCTGATAGGTGGGAAAATTATAAGACATAGTTCTCTGCGACAGTGTAATGGGGGAGATGAGTGAGTTAAGAGATGACCACAAAACGATAGTGAAAGCAGTGCTATTCATGGAGCTAGAGGCCACTGTGAGAACCCCTTAGCTCAGCCCAGGGGAGTTAGAGATGCTTCCTATATGAGAAGACCCTAGCAACATGATTTTTTTTCTATAATATTAGTCCAGCTGGACAAAATATAATGCAAAAGACTGTGATTCTGATTCATTATAATCTAGCTGTGGGAGTGGCTGTTGCTTCTCTAGAGGCCCCCATGGAATCTCAGGTTTATCTGTATCTCTAGGGTATTTTTTTTTCTCTTTCTCTTTTGTTTCCTGGGGGGGGGGGGTAAAATGAAAAAATTAGCAAGGGAATGAGACTTCAAAAAGATGCTGAAACTGGGTGTGGTGGCGCACACTTGTGATCCCAGCATTCGGGAGGCTGAGACCGGAGGATCCAGGTTCATGGCCAGCCTCAGCTACCTAGTGAGGCACTCCGCAACTTAGTGAGATCCTGTTTCAAAATAAAGAATAAACAATAGGACTGGGGATATAGCTTGGAGGTAGAATGCCCCTGGGTTCAATCCTCAGTACTGCAAAAAAAAAAAAAAAAGATGCTGAAGTCAGGAGTTGGTTTCTTAATCTACCTGAAATAAAGAACTCAATATCAAAGTGACAGAAGTATAAAGAATTGGGCAATCAGGAGGAGAAGCCAGCAATCTAGTGCCCTGCCCAGAGCCTAGGGCCTCTCACCTGCTAAATATGAGAGATGGGCTCAACCCTTCCTGCTCTGGGAAAGCTGCAGGACTAGCAAAGAGATTCAGAGATCCTGTCCCCAGTTGGAACTTACTTGCCCTACTGTGGGGGTGGGGTGGGCATGTCCTGACCCCTGTAGAGAGAACACCCTCAGTCCCACCTCAAGTTTGACCCCAGAATGATCCCTGTGTATTACAGAAGCCTCTCCTTCAGCCCCTCCCCATCATCATGACAGCGGATCTCATGATGCCTTTGGAAGGCAGAATAATGGCCATCCCCAAGATGCCAACCTTTTAATCCCTGGGATTTGTGAATATGCAAAGGGAACTTTGTAAATGTGATTCAGTTAAGGATTGACAGATGGGGATCTTCTGCTGGATTATCTGAGCGAGCCTGATATAATCACAAGAGTCTTTACAAGAGGGAGACCAGGAGTTACAAAAGGAGAGATGAGGTCAGGGAGAAATTGATTTGAAGATGCTAAGTTGTTGGCTTTGAAAACAGAGGAGGCAGCCGGGCGTGGTGGCACACACTTGTAATCCCAGTACTTGGGAGGCTGAGACTGGAGGATCCGGGTTCACGACCAACCTCAGCTACTTAATGAGGCTCTCCGAAACTTAGTAAGACCCTGTTTCAAATAAAGGATACAAATAGGGCTGGGGGTGTAGCTCAGAGGTAGAATGCCCCTGGGTTCAATCCCCAGTACTGCAAAAAAACAAAACAAAACAAAAAACAGCGGCAGCCATGAGCCAAAACATGCAGGGAAAGGGAAAGGCAGAGCCGGGCGTGGTGGCGCACGCTTGTAATCCCAGCATTTGGGAGGCTGAGACCGGAGGATCCGGGTTCGCGGCCAGCCTCAGCTATCTAGTGAGGCACTCTGCAACTTAGTGAGACTCGGTTTCAAAAAATAAAGAATAAAAAATAGGGCTGGGGGTGTAGCTCGGAGGTAGAAGGCCCCTGAGTTCAATCCCCAGTAC
>PVLC010018576.1:0-13589 GCA_004027655.1 Graphiurus murinus
TCTCTCTCTCTCTCTCTCTCTCTCTCTCTCTCTCTCTCTCTCTCTCTCTCTCTCCCTCCTTCCCTCCCTCCTTCCCTCCCTCCCTCTCTCCCTCCCTCCTTCCCTCCCTCTTTGTCTCTGTCTCTTTCTTATGGTCCTGGGAATTGAACCCAGGGGCACTCTACTGCTGAGTTATACCACAGTCTTTTGTTATTTTTTATTTTGAGACAGGGTTTCTCTAAGGTTCCCAGGCTGGCCTTGAACTCGCAACCCTCCTGCTTCAGCCTCCCAGTCTCTGGGATTAATGGCATGCACCATTGTGCCCAGCACTTTGTACTCCCTTTCTTTCACAGCTTCTCGGTGGCATTTTCCAGGGTATGTGATGTGGGATATCAGGACAGATTAAACGCAGAAGCAGAGATGAGAATCCAGCTCATCTCTCTTAGCCAGATGTCAAAGGGACTTGGGAACCTGTAAAACAGTGTCATTCTTTTCCCTAGATTGTATTTTGTTCTGGAATTTCAAGTTGTTTTTTTTTTTATTTACAATATTATTTATGTTAAATATAATGGATTTATTATTTTTGAATGACTTCATAAACATGTTTTAAAGTTCCCAATTTTAAGATCTATATATGGCAAGTATCAAGAGATATAACAAAATCTATTTACTTAACAAAATCTCTTTGGAATCCTTGATAACTTTTAGGAGTAGAAAGGGGTCCTGAGACTAAGCAGTTTGAGAACCATTGTGTGAGTGAAGGAGTAGCCGAGCAGCGGCTCGAATTCTGGTTTCTCGCTCCACAGCCCTGTCACTCGTCACTGAACCACAAATGACCGTCAGCCCTCCATGTCGGAGGGTTCCACGCTCATAGACTCAACCAACTGAGGACTGAAAACATGGGAGGAGGGGTGCATCTGTCCTGAACGTGTACAGATGTTTCCTAAACAATAAGTACAACATCTCTTTCTGTCGACTCACACTGTATAGGTATTAAAGGCCTTCTAGAGAAGATTTGAAGCATATGCGAGGACACGCATGGGTTATAAGCAAATAATATGAGATGGTACGTAAGAGACCTGAATATCTGAGGAGGATTTGAATATTTTGGGGGGGGCCTGGAACCCATTCCCCATGGATACTGAGGGGTGACTATGATTTTTTACTGACCATTAACAGACCCACCTTTTCCCAAAGGCAGTGCCGTACAGTAGGTAAAGCTCAAGATTTGGAAGTGTGGTTGGACTAGAGTCCCAACCCCATCGCTTCCAAAGTGTGTGATTTCAAGAAAATCATCTCACCCCTCTATATACTCTATTTTCTCAACTATAACAGAGAGCTACTGTGGAAGAGGTCAAGAGTTGTCCAGTCCCTTCTTTCTTAGCCATAAACCCCTCAATTGTCAACTTTTGCTTGGGCACATAGCCACCAGGAGTAAAGATTCCATTTCTCGGGCCCACTTGCCACTGGAGGCAGCCATAGGACTAAGCTTTGCCCAATAACATATGAGCACAAGGGTCCCGGGCACCTTCCAGGAGCATCCTCAAAAGAAGGGGCTACTTCTCCCTCCCTCCCTTCCTCTCTCTCCCTTCCTCCCTCTTTCTTCCTTCCTTCCTTCCTTCCTTCCTTCCTTCCTTCCTTCCTTCCTTCCTGTCTTTCTTTCTTTCTTTCTTTCTTTCTTTCTTTCTTTCTTTCTTTCTTTCTTTCTTTCTTTCTTTCTACTGGAGATTGGACCCAGGGACATTCTACCCCAAGCTATACCCCTAGTCCTTTTTATTTTTTCTTTTTAATTTTGAAACAGTATCTTGATAAGTTGCTGAGTTTCCCTAAGTTGCTGAGGTTCTCCTTGAACCTGCGATCCTCCTGTCTCAGCCTCGCAGGTACTGAGATTACAGACATTCACCACCACATCGTTGTTCCTTCTCTTCCCACTGCCGGGATGGGGCACTGGAGGCTGAAGTGCCACAGGCTGGCATCTTGGACCATGCAATTCAAGTCCCCTGCTGAGGGCAATGAAAAAATGAGACAGAAGGACTCTGCATCCCAACACCATGGGGTCCTGGACTGGCCCTGGATATCCTACCCCAAGCTTCTTCACGTGAAAGAGAAATAAACTTGTAGATTGTGCGAGCTGTTGTTAGTTTAGGTGCCCTGTCACTCACAGTTGAGCCTACTCCTAACACACACGATAGCCATTGCTTCCTTAGACAGTGGCTGCAAAATAAAATTAAATGAGATTACACCAGGATGGCAATAAAACGCGTGTAGCAACTATTATCATTTGCCTGCTGTCCAGAGTGGCTTCTCTTTGGCTCTCTGCTAAGCCATTCTGGCAGGGACACAAAACAAGGGTCAGCTAATTTGCTCTTCCAGCATCTCCCTGGCTCCAATGCCCACCATTAGTTGCTTCTGTCTTGTTTCATCTCCTGCTGGTGGTGCCAGAATTTGGGAGAGAGCTGTAGCCCCAGCTCCATCAATCCATGACCTCACCCTGCCTGGGCGGCTGTGCAGACCCGATTGCGGCCCATCTTAATCACATTTTCAGTTCATCAAAGACCAGGCCTCTTCCCCAGAGACACTAGGCCGGTGCAAGGGAGGAGGGGGAGAAAACGCGTGTATCTCCCTAGTGGCAGGCAGGCAAAGGGAGGAGAAAAAGCAAAAACCAGAGATCTGAAGCTTGGCTATTGTGTTTGCTCCCAAACAGCTGACGAAGGAGAAGGGAGGGGGGCATTCCTAGGACTGAAGTGAACAAAGAAAGGAGAGTTGGCTCCGTCAAGTGTAAGATTGTTCAGCGGGCCCTGATCTTTCCAGTTCTGGCAGGGGCGCCCCGTGGCTGCCCCTCGGAGGAGGTCTGGAGGCGCCTGGAGTCCAAACGGGTCCAAAGTAGTGGGTTCAAGAATTCACCCCGGGCAAGGAATAGTTTCTCATTGGATGGCCTGGAAGGATGGATGGAGCGAGATTGCTCACTCTATTTATAACTTCTGGCTGGCTTGCGAGTCCCACCCGCATTCCAAGATTCTGACTCACGGTCAAGATTCTGACTATGAAACTAGTCAATAGATTTCTACCAAATGGATGATTCTTGCAGAGTTGTCCGTTCCCTTCTCTAAGATAATTGAGGTATGGTGCTCATCACAGCAAGCAGGGAAACTAGAGACATGTCACTCCAGAGCTGGCTCAGATGTCCCCCTCTGCCCTGGCCTCAGGGGACATCTGAGTGGTTCTCGGGGACCAGGGCAGGGCCCAGCAGCTGGATCTAGCACCATTCCCTGGTTGCTAGTTTGAAGTCTGCCCAAGCTCTGGGGATTGGAAACAGCCCAATCTGAACCAGTCCACCATTCTGCTCCCAGCAAAGAAAAATAATCTGCTCTGTGATAGAAGCTGTTTTCCCTGAGCCACCACAGCTTCCCTGGGCAAGCGGTCACTTACTGACCAGAGGTATCTGTGCCGTCATTACATGCCTGGGCCTTGGATCTACCTTGCACATTTTTAGTATCATCCCAACCATACAAAACATCTCAGTAAGTACGTACTGATGGGCACCATTCAATTCTTGCCCAGCCTGGTCTTCTCCCAGGGGGTGGACAAGGGAAAGGGAGCCACCTAAGAAATACAGTCATCATCCAGCACCCATGAGTGATTGGTTCTAGGACCCGCCTCAGAGACCAAAGTCCATGGCTGTTGAAGTCTCTTGTATAAAATGTTGATGATGTAGTAACTGCAGATAGCCCACACACAGACCCCATACACTTTGAGTCATACCTGGATGACTTGCGCTATCTTATGCAACATAAGTGCTTCCTAAATCACTCTTGTTTAGGGAATGACCAGAAGGAAAAGGCTCACGCGTATTCATTACAGATGTGATATTTTCCACAGTTGGTTGAAGCCACAGATGTGAAACCCATGAATACGGAAGGTTGACTTTATTTTGCCACAGGTTTTTGAGATTCTTAAGTTAGAGAAGCACCCTGTCTGTGAAGCAGGTCACAGTGCTGTCATCTGACACCTAATTCCTCTGGGATCCTGGCTTCCCATGGGGCTTTCCTTGAGATTTGCTGACTTCCAGAGGCCAGACCCTCCCTTCACAACTGTCTCTCTGAATCCCAACTATTCTACCAAGAAAAGCAAGGCAAGCTTAGTGAGGCCCTCTGCAACTTAGTGAGACCCTGTTTCAAAATAAAGAATAAAAAATAGTGCTGGGGGTGTAGCTCAGAGGTAAAATGCCCCTAGGTTCAATCCCCAGTACTGCAAAAAAAAAAAAAAAAAAAAAAAGCAAGGCAGCACAATTTTCCAATCACCAAGAAGAGTCTACTCTAGACCAAACCACCCAATGAATTGAATAAAAAGGGCAGAGATGATGGGGTGGGGTGGAGGGACCTGGACAGTGAGTCCCCGTCCTGCCAGTGCACCCAGTACCCCTGCAGAGCCCCTAACTGAAAACCTCCCTCTCTGCCTGTGAGCGCTCCTTACTCTACTCCGAGGAGAAATAGCAGAAAGTGCTGGCTACACCCTTTGCCAATAAACATCACTTAATGAGGACACGAAGAGTGAATTGCTTTGTCCCCAGCAGAACGGATGTCCTCTCTGTCTCTTCAGGCTATTAGAGGAGGCATGTTACATTTATTCTAAGTCAACACCAGTGTTATAAATGTTAGCTCGTGGGACAGGTGATTTCCTGGAGACAAGAAGAGTAACAGGTGAACAGCACGCTGTCTCAGAGGAGGGGGAGAGGGTTCTGCAGGATGAAGAGGGAGCTGGGAAAATGCAAGGACATGAATAACAAAAGAAAAAACGACTCGTGTTCACCTAACAAATGGCACACTCAGAGATCAGAGGAAAAACAGGAAATCTGGCTGCTGTTTGGAGACTGATGGGAGTACAATTGGAAGAAAGCTCCCACGTCAGACCTGAAGAAACCAGACTGAAAGGACCTTCTCCAATATTCGGGGACATAGTGGGAACCTACAGGGCTTGAGCTTCAAATGGGCTGCAAATGCAGGAGGGATTTATCAGGGAGCCAGGGAGGACTAGCTAAGGCTGAGCTCCACAAGATGACTGGAAAAACTCCTGCAAGGGGGTGACCCAAAACTTTGACTCTGTGTGTGTGTGTGTGTGTGTGTGTGTGTGTGTGTGTTGAAGATGGAACCCAGAGACATTCTACCTCCAAGCTATACCCCCAGCTCTGTTTTGTTTTGTTTTGTTTTGAAATAGGGTCTCACTAGGTTGCTAAGAGTCTTGCTAAATTGCTGAGGCTGGTCATGAGTATGCAATCCTCCTGTCTCAGCCTCTCAAGTACTCTGATTACAGGTGTGCACCACCATGCCCGGCTAAGAACTTGACTCTTAAAGTCGAGGTGATAGCATGCCCTGTCTATGTGGGCATAGTAGTTTGAAAAAGGACATCATGCAGGGGGTAGGGGCTGAATTAGGTGTCTTCTAAAATCTCACCCAACTCTGAGTTCTTATGAACCTAAGACTCCTAACCCTGATGAAAAGAAATCCCTTCCACTCGCAGACACCTGTCTGAGGTAGGTGCTCCTGTTGGACGATTCCCCACTGGTTGGTCCAGTAATAACTGGAGCACTCAACTTTCTCAATAAAGACAAGCCACCTTGAAGACCAATGCCCAGGAAGTATATGGAGGGAACTTTAGATCCAGAGGCAAGAACGTGTCTTTACCTCCTGGCAGCAGCAGCAAAGGCAGGGAATGGCTGTGCCACCCTGGGGAGGTGAGCCGCTGATGGTGGTGATGGCTCTGGGGATGGTACTGTCCAGTGGAAGCCAGGCCAGAGCCATTGTGTGTAGTGCTGCAGGCCACACCATACAGTGGTAACACACCAAGTGGCTTGTTCACATGGAAGACGCCATACATGTGACTGGACCTGATAGGAACAGTTGTAATGTTTACTGTGGCCGGTCCCCAGCAAGAGGTGGTAACGCATCTTGAGAAAGGGGTGCCCTCTTCTAATTAGAAAGAAACTGTATGAGCAAACCACAACCCAAGTCCAGTCCCAGGTACCTTGGGCTTCCAGTTGCAGACAGGAATACAGGACAAAGCCACAATCCCTTTATGAGGTTCAGCCCTTTCTGAAATTTCCCAGACTGAATGCAAAAACAGAAAGGCAGAGGATTTTTCTTTGCCAACTGAGGATCTTTCTTTCTAAAATGTGCATTGTGTGGTGGAGTTATCTGCAAATTAACATCAATTATTTCAGCATTTATGGCTTCTGGCTCCAGACTCCAGCAGTCCTGCCCTTAGTTTGAAAAACTGAAAAAACTGCAAATTTGCATGCAATCAAGTGAGCCATTATCAGTCCCAGCAGAGAGAGGCATTGGGTTTTGTTGGCATAACAAGGAGACATTCATCCCCTAGGTAGAAGTAATATGACCTGGCTCTCAGAATGAGCTAACTCCTTGCTAGGCCTCGAAAAGACAGTAAGCCCCAGAGAAGTGGGGGAATAGATGCTGGCAGCCATCAAGGAAAGTCCTGGGTCAGTGCAGCCTCCCCCCCACAGAACACATCAGAACCCCAGTGGCAAACGCTGGTCAAGGATGCCCGTTTGCCAAGACCTGACTTCTGAACCTGGAGGCCCAGTGGGAACAAGCAGACTGTGAGTAATTCAAAAGACCACATTAATCACCTCCCAGGAGATGAGTCAATGTGCCTCCAGCCAATGAGGGAGCCCCAGCGCTGGGCAAACAGAATCTGATTGGCTGAGGACAAACCCGGCCTCTCAGGTAAACAAGCTGAAATGGCAAGTTATCCACTTGAAGGAGCTGATGCCTCTGGGAGGTCAGGTGTGCTTGGAGCCTCAGCCAAGCACAGAGAACCAGGTACCCAATTTCTTAAGCTGCTCCCAGGACACTGGTTAACAAGAGTTTTAATGCACCCAGGAGACAAAGCGTGTAGCAAGCACACAGCTGGAGCCTCAGAAAGGTGGCCCCAGAGGCAAGCCAGGTTTCTCTTGGATCCCCTCCTCGCCCCCACCCCTTGGTCTCCAAGAGACAAAGAACCCTGTCTCCCTCCTCAGCCACTCCGTATCAGGTTCTCTACTTGAGAATCCTGTCTTCACCTCCCACTTCCTATGGCTAAATGAGATTACTCCTTTGTACTCTGAGGGTGGGGAATATTTGCCAAGTACTTACTGGGCTCTGGCTCTGGCCTGTGTTTGCAAAATAAAATAAGACTGGGGAAATATAATCAGCCCTCCAAGACCTGTTAATCTCACTCCTGCCTAGAGAACATTGAAGGGCAGGAGAGGTTGACTCTCCTGCCAAACAAGAGAACCGTGAATTGAGAAATAAAAGAGAAAGAGAAATTATTTTTTTAAAAAAAATCCCTCCTCCTCCTCACATCACTTGATACCTGGAGCGCACGGGATTTGAAACACACCTGGGCGATAAGATACACTGGGCTTTTGACTTTCCTTCTAGCCTTGAGCTGTACCCAGCTACCCAAAAAGAAATGGGTTATAACTGGAAGGAGGGGAGGACAGGAGTGAGTTTTGTAGCTGATGCTGAAAGTACTGTTGCGCTGGCCGCTGCCTCATTCCCAGTCTCAAAGCCTGGGCACTCTAGCGGGACACTGGGAGTCACCTGACAGTGACAGTAATTGTAATTATAAAGGTCATCCAGTTGCGCCTCACTGAAATAAACATCCCAAACAAGCTAGCTGTTTCTTATTCCTCCCAATGGCCTCAGCAGGCACTCTTCCTAGGCCTGTTTTTCAGCTGTGGACACTGAGGTTTGGTGAAGGCCTGTGCCTTACCCAGAGTTACAAAGCCAGGAAGTGGCCTGACCCAAACCCAACCCGTAGCACAATGCCAAGCCCAGGAGTGAGAAACTCCTGTAAGCTTCAGACCAGACATTACAAAATGGGGGGGGGGGACACCCCCCAAACCCACCCTTCCACAAGACAGCACCTTCCTTCTCTCAGGTGCTAGAACTCAGTTTGCTAGGACCAGGATATGTTCCAAGTGACGCCGACTTTCAGGGAGCAGCCGGAGGGTCTAGCACTGTTGGATCACTGGAAACTCAAGGCAAAAAGGTCTTTTGAAACGCATTTGCTTACGAGTTGGGAATTGTCTGTGTCAACCATTTGGGCAGCTGGATTTAGCATCAATCCAGGATATTTTGCTGGGCCTGACATACACCCTGGTTCAGAAGTTCACCACATTGTTTGGAGAAAATAAAGAAGACCCACTGGATGAGTAACCAACTAATAACGAAGCTTTCTCATGCTAAGGTAGGGTGTGTGTGTTATTTTGTTTCTGGAATAGAAGAGTGCTGAGTGTCTCTACTTTTGTGCATATTGAGGTGAATCGGATTTCTACAAGTGAAGGATTCTGGATTATTATTGTGGAGGTCATTACAATCCCTAGAAAACACCACCTAATTTGTATTCATTCATCCACTGCATTTTTCTTGAGATCTATTACAGACTGTCTACCCAATCTCCAGAAACACACAATAGAGTTATAGAACTGAAACTAACCTGAAGAATCTTGTGTAGCCCAACTTCTGCAGAGAAGCCCCAGGGCGCCCAGGTGGGACAAACTAGGCGGCCCTTTTTCCCCCTTCTGCAATGTAAGGACACAGCAGGAGTGCCCTCAGCCTCCAGACTATAGCAAATAGATTTCAATGACCAGGTCTCAGAAGTTTTGTTATAGGATCACAAATGGACTGAGACACTCACTATACCTACTCATTAGCCAGGATCCATTTTTAGAGTTCCAGAAAAGCATTAGAATGAGAGTTGGCCAAACTCTAATCACAGTTGGTTTCCAGAAGGACAAGGACCTGAGGGAGTCCCACACTCAGCAGCCAGCAGGACTCACAGGTAATCCACTCACCTCACCCCCACACCCCAAGGGAGGGAAGGAGCCCAAGTCCTTCTGCCCCTTAGCCCCAGGAGCCACGCATCGTCTAGACCACATCAGGCCAGGTGGTACCCACCTTCTGTGTGTCCCCGGAGGAGCCGTTGCAGGGGCTGCTGGGAGGAGATGCCCGGTGGCACCGCTGTTCCCCACTGCTCAGGGCCCAGGAGTTGGCAAAGTCATAGGGGTCAGAGGTCAAGGTCCCTATGGAACAAAGTTTCAGGAAATGATGCTTCAGGTATGTCTGTCCCAGGACTTGCGAGTGAAAACTCTAGGTCTATTGTTACTGTGGGATTTGACCATAGGCGCATGGGGTGGGGAGTAGCCTTTGTACAGGGCTCAGTGTGACCCCACAGGGATGGGCATCTGAGTTCTGTGAATGTTGAGGACTGCCTGGCACATGGCGGACACCCCACAAACTCCAATTCTCTCCAATTTGGCTTTTCCCATGTATTGGGTCCTATTTAGGACTCAGCCACTCATGCCACACAGGTGAGGATACTTTCTAATAAATCACCTCAGGGAAGAGGTAGAGGAGAGGTTTGCATGGATGAGGAAGCTCCTTCTACCACCCTGATCTGGGCTGATCCCATCGTCCCAAGGAGCCCAGTTCCCCATATGTGAATGAGAGGTTGAACTAAATGATCTCTAAGATCCTTTCAAGCCTGGCCTATGAAATGAAACTTTATAAGCTTAATCTAAAACGAGACATAAAGCTATCCAGTAGGTGAAATTCAGATATTCTTTGTGTGTTATTGCCACCCTCAACATTAGAGTGAAGGTAGCAATCTTTCCAACCAAAAGGCGCAGGTTTTCAACAGCTCTGTTGACATAGAAATAAGTCTTGTAAGCCAGGCACGGTGACACATGCCTGTAATCCCTGGACTTGGGAGACTGAGACAGGAGAATCACAGGTTTGCTATGTTGCCTCAGCAACGTAGCAAAAGCTTGTTTCAAAAACAAAAAATAAAATAGGAATAAAATAGAGCTGGGGGTGTAGCTCTGAGGTAGAAGGTCCCTGGGTTTAATCTCCAATACCACATGGAAAGAGGAGGAGAAGGAGGAGGAGGAGGGGGAGGAGGAGGAGGAAAGAAATAAGTCTTGGACCTGCATGATGTGGAGAGGTGGATCTGAGACTCCACTGACACCACCCTCCATGGAAAAGTTAATAAGAAAAAGTCTACTCTAAAGAAGAGAAACAAAGGAAATTTGTTTCCTTAATCTGATCTCTAGATGGGAAGGGGGGGAAGTCTACCCTGAAAATTTGCAGTGGTGGTAAAACCCTTGTGTAGGTTTGAAATTCCAATTTATACGTCTTGTAAGATTTGGTAACTCCAGATTTAAAAATTAACATGAAACCCATCTAAAGATGAGCTTACAATCCAAAAATGTAAAACAATGAAAACAACCCACTATAAGCAAGAGTCAGCAGACCCAGAATCGGCAGGGTTAGAGCTCCAAATACTTCAGATAATAAAATTTTCACATAAAGGTTATAAAACAAATATATTTTAAATGATTATTATAAAGAAGAAATTGAAACTTAATAAAAGAATGAGACAATTAAAAATAATAGAGTAGAAAACAGCCAGATTTACCTTCTAAAACTAGAAATATAGTCAATGAAGTAAAGAGAACTCTCACTGGTGAATAGACATCATCTGCAGATTAGGTAGAGTTAAGAGAGAATTAGTGAACTAGAAGACAGATCTAAGTAGCAATGTGCTGACAAGCCAGCTCTCCAGGAAAAGCAAAGCCCTGGTTTGTAGCATGTGCTGATTTCCACGATGTAAACTCTTCTACCATAGCTAATTTCAAGACACTAACATGACATTACTGAATATGGAGCTGAGAAAAAATGCACACAACTGGTTCTCACTAACCAACATGATCACAGCACGTGGCCTAAACAAACTACCCAAAAAGCAACACAGAATGATAAAGAGACAGAAAAAAGATGAAAATAAGGTAGAGAGAAACAAAGAGATGAAATAAAAATATCCAATATATTTCTAATAGTTCCAGAAGAAGAAAAAAGACAAATTTTTCTAAACCTGATAAAAATAAAAATCATCAGATTCAGGGATCACAATTAAGTCTCAAGCAAGATAATAAAAATAAAACCCACACATAGAAAACATAATGAAATGTCAGAATGCCAAAAATAAAAGGATGACATATACAAAAATAAAAGGCATATGATCTACAAAGAAATAACAATTAGACTGACATCATCTCAATAGCAAGAATGGAATAGCATCCTCCAAGTACTGTGAGAAATAATGTCATTCTAGAATTCTATACCCAGCTAAAGTATCATATAAGAATGAGGGAATGTTTGTTCCAGTTATCACTACCAGGCCCTGAATGAAGGAACTACTAAAGGATGTTCTTTAGGAAAATAGATATTAAACCCAGAAGCAATGACAAATTATGAGCAAAAACTCTACTAAAAACAAAGGTATACATAAATTAGCACTATAATTATAATGCCAAATTTAGCAATTATTCAAATAAGGTAGGGAAGACAATGAGGGTAATAGGTAATGAAGTAACATAGGAAACGTAGTAACAGAAAGCACAAAATAAAATGATATAAACTCAAATATATCAAAATGAGTGAAGAGGCAAAGCTTTATAATAAGAAGACAAAATATGTCACATTAAAATAATAATAATGAGATAATACCACACATCTATAAAAATTGCTAAAATTTAAAAAATCCAACAATATCAAATGCTGGCAAGAATTCGGATCAATTGGAACTCATGCATTACTAGTAGAAATGCAAACGGGATAGTCACTTTGGAAGACAATTGAGCAGTTTTTACAGATACACACTTGTCACACTACCCAATAACACCACTCCTAGATATTTACCCAGAGAAATTAAAACCTATTCATGAATACCACTTTGAACCAATTAGGATGACAACTATCAGAAAGAAAAAATAAGCATTAGCAAGGATGTAGAAAAATTGCACTATTTTGCGCTATTGGTGGGAATGTAAAATGGTACAGCCACTGTGGAAAACAGTGTGATGGATGAATTGATAAGCAAAGTGTGGTATAAACGTACAGTGGAATGTATTCAACCTTTAAAAGGAATAAAATTCTGACACATGCTACAACATGGAGGAACCATTGTGAAAAATGAAATAAACTGGTTACAAAAAACAAATACTGCATGATTCCACTTATATAAGGTACTTAGAGTAATCAAAATCATAAAAACCAAAACTAGAGTGGTGGTTTCCAGGGGGTGGGAAGGAAGAATGGGACTTATTATTTTATGGGTAAAGTTTCAGTTTTGCAAAATGAGAGTTCTAGAGATGGATAATGGTGAAGGTTGCACAAATATTATGGAATGTACTTAACACCACTGAATTATATACATAAGAAAGGTTAGGATGGTCAATTTTGTTATGTGTATGATACTGAAATTAAAAAATTAAGGGTTGAAATATCTATATGCAAATGTTTACTGTGCCTTCATTCATAGTTCCCCCAAACTGGAAACAATAAAGTATCCTTCACCTGGTGAATGGATAAAAAATTGGAGTTCTAACCCTCAGGAAAAAGTAGGGACAAACTATTGATACATACACAGCAACATAGCTGGATCTCTAATGAACTATGTAACAGGAAAGAAGTCAGACTCAGTATGCTAAATACTCTGAATACTATATGATTATATTTATATAAATTTTGGGAAAAAATCAAAACTATAGGAATAGGAAAAAGATCCGTGACCACTAGGGCCTAGGAGTTGGGAGTGGATTTGATGGCAAAGATCCTGAGGAATTGGGAGGGGGGTGATGAAACTGGTGTATGACTTGATTATGGTGGTCATGTATCCCTCTACTTTTGTGAAAACTCATATAACTATACAATGAAAGGGTGAATTTTGCTGCATGGAAATTATAGTTCAATAAAGATTTTTTTAAACAAGTAATAAAATCCATCTATGCTGCTTTCATGAGACACATCTAAAACAAAATCACACAGAAAGGTTGAAAGTATGAGAAAGATGTATCAAACAAACACTGACCAAATGAAAGGTGGAGTATCTATATCAATATCAGACACATTTTAAAGCAAAGACATTATTCAAAATGATGAGAATCATATGTAAAGGAGAAATGTACTAGAAAGATCCAACATTTCTGGAAACTTAATAGCAGAGGCTCAAAATATATAAAGCAAAACTTCACAGAATTACATGAGGAAATTGACAAATTCACCAACATTTAAAAAAAAATTAATACAGCTCTCTTAGTAGTGGGTAGATGACGCTGATAAAAAGTGGCAAACATATAGACAACTTTAATAACACAATTAACAAACTTAGCTCAACAAACATTCTGCACCAGAAGAATATATTCTTCTTGAGCAGAGATAAAATAATTACAAGAAAAGATCAAGTTTGAGGCTATAAACAAGCCCTCTACAAATTTCTAATTTCATTTAGCAATCAATTTTGTTACACAAAGTTTGCCTTAAAAATTCTAAACATTTGAAAATTTTAAACACACTATAGGTTAAGAAAGAATTCAAAATGGAAATCAGAAAATTCATAGAACTAAATGAAAATGAAACTATGTTACATATTAAAATTGGCATGGTACAGCTAAAGTGATATTTAGAGAAAGTTTTCTAGCCTTAAGTGTACACAGTAGATAATAAAAAAAAGATTGAGAAATCAGCGCTGGTGAAGATAAAAACAACACG
>PVLC010018576.1:13689-31958 GCA_004027655.1 Graphiurus murinus
CTTGTAATCCCAGCATTCGGGAGGCTGAGACCGGAGGATCCGGGTTCGCGGCCAGCCTCAGCTACCTAGTGAGGCACTCCGCAACTCAGTGAGACTCTGTTTCAAAATAAAGAATAAAAAGGGGCTGGGGGTGTAGCTCGGAGGTAGAATGCCCCTGAGTTCAATCCCCAGTACCGCAAAAAAAAAAAAAAAAAAAAAACACGTGGTATATAACCCCATAAAAAGAGTCAACTATTTCTGTACATGATTTCCCCCTGATCAGAAAGTGGATGTGTCATAAAGAGGAGAATAATTTATATGCAAAGTTCATCTTCTACAAGGGAATATCACTTACTCAGTGTTTATGGAATTGAAAGACTCATGAGGAAGGAGGTGAAAAGCATGACCTCACTTTCGAGTCTCCCAGAAAATCTCTACCTTCTTGGGTCCTGAAGTCGTCTTCAGCAAAGATGTTCAAGTCCCCACACAGTCCACAGGTCTTGTTGAAGTGTCTGTCTGACAGCAGGACTTCAAAGTTGCCGCTGCCATCGATCCTGGCCACAAAGCCGTAGGCCTCACTGGACAGCTTGGAATACCCAGCCTCAGTTTGCAGATACAGCCCCTTGGAGGCGTAGGGCATGGAGATTCTGGAGAGCAAAGGACAAGCTCAGAACTGGGCTTCTCACAGATTTTCAGGATACCTTCCATCCTCAGCCCGTGTTGCAGGGTTCAGACCAGGGTGCAAAGTGACTGAGGTTCTAGACCAGCAGTGGGGGCCTGACTCTCACCCACCCTGCTACTCACTTCCTCCGGACACATTTACCTTCTCTCTCTGGGCCCCGGCTTCTCCATCTGAAACAAGGGGTGGTCTGCGAGGGGATCCCCAAGGCCCTTCTGAATTGGACACTCCGGGCTTCTGACTTACCTTTGGGCCCCTTGCATCACAGTACCGTTGACAAACAAATGGATGTCAAAAAATTCCCCAAGATACACAGAGAGGCTCACTCTCTTGCCATTTTGGAAGTCCCCTAAAAGAGAAAAGAGTCTGTAGCATTGATTATTCCCCCCCCCAAAGTTAAGAAATTTATTAATAATATTATATCAATCTCATCTCAGTGTAAAACTTTCCAAAAGGATTTAACAAATGGGCAACAGAAATCTTTAAAATTTCATTTGCTCACTCTTCTATTGTCTGAAATGGATTTTAGGGAAGCCACAAATAAAAACTCATGAAATCAAAAGTAACTCAGCAAGGCAACTTGTTTCTACCCCTGAGTTAGCTACACCCCCAGTCCTTTTTATTCTTTTTATTTTGAAACAGGATCCCTCTAAGTTGCTGAGGCTGGCCTCAAACCTGTGATCCTCCTGTCTCAGCCTCCCAAGTACTAAGATTACAGGCATGCACCACCACACCTGGCTTGGCATGACATTTTTCACAGAGTTACCAAAGTTTAACAATCCACAGCCACTCTCTGAGAACTGACACTTGGGCTTGGCCTTTGGTGTCCAAAGATAACAGAGTAGCCTTGGGATGAAGGAGCCAGGAGCGTCAATGCAGAGCCTGAGTCTCAAGCCTTGGAGACTTAGAAACTGATGGAAAAAGGAAAGACCAGGGTCAAATGTGGGGTCCTGAATGAACAAGACATAGGACCCAGGCCAAGAAGTGAGAAAATCCACCTCTCCTAGGAGGAGTGGGGGAGTGCGGTCTCTGGCTCCTCAAGAAAAGAGGAGACCAGGATGCCCGTGGAAGTCAGTCCAGAGAGCTTGGCCAAGTCGGCTGGCACAAGGTGTGGCTGCCATGGCTGCACCCGCTGATAAAGCGAAGTGAGGAAGAGAAGGAGTTCCTCAAGCCATACTCTGCAGAATCCACCCACACCAGCAAAGTCCTGCATCAAACAAAATTGATAGGAGGCCATTGGTTTGTATTGAGTTCATACAGACCGACAGACCGAACCAAAATGGAGTTACTCATGCTAACGCTCCCGGTCACCAAGCTAAAACTAAGGTGTTTATCTGACCTTCTGAGAAATTGGGAAAGAGAGAGGAACCACATCCCCCAGAGTGGCTTGTTGTAGCTGCTTTAGTCTTTCCTTGTTAGTCTAAAAAGGAAAATATGTTTGAGAAAACGGATCTACTTTATTTGTGTTGGGGGGGGGGGAATTGGGATTGAATCCAGGGGTGCTCTACCACTGAGCTCCACCCCTAGCCCTTTTTATTTCTTATTTTGAAACAGGGTCTTGCTTCATCACTGAGGTTGGCCTCCAACTTTCGATCCTCCTGTCTCAGCCTCCCAAGTACTGGGATTACAGGCATGTGTCACCACGCCTGGCAAGAACCAATCCACTCTGTGTTCTGTTTCCACTTTCCTCAACCCTTCTGTCTATAAAACCAACTTCCTCTGCTCAGTTCATCAGAACTCTGACTCTGTTTGATGGAATGAAGTGTTGCCAAACTCTAGAATAGAAAATAGAGCCAATTAAGATCTTTTAACAGAATCTATTTTAATTGTCCTTCCACATCTGTCTAAGCCAGGGCGTCTGGCCTGCACTGCATTCTTCACTTAGAACCCGTTTTTGCAGCAAGAAAATCTTCAGAAGTCAAACAAACTTTCTGGCAGCAGGAAATTAGTCAAAGAAAAACCAACAGAACCGAAGAGATAAACAGCAAAGTGGAGTAAAACCTTCACAACCGGAGCTGAGCCGCGGGCCCGAGTGTTGTTCCCTCTCAGCTTTTCCGCATGTTTTGAAAACTTCCATAATAAAATGGCAAAACGAAGAAATAAACAAGTCGGACAGCCTAGCAGCAACCTCCAGTTTGCAATCTCTCCCGGGAGTCCTCTGGGTCCCTAGACATTTGTAATGGGCTCAAGACCAAATCGCTTCTTGGGCTCTTTCTGAGGTTGGTAATCTGAACACTGCATACCCAACTAGATGAGCTGATGAGACCAGGCAAGGATGCACACAACCCCTCTTCTCTGGAGGCCTGCCGGGGCGGGAGGAGGCCCTAACTGTAACCTAACCCTGAGCTTGCCTGCCTGCTGGAAGGAGGTTCAAAAGAGCATGAGAGGTCTAGGTCTCCGTGGCCCTGATGACCACCAACCTATCTCTTCATCAGTATGATTGTCCCTCACTTCCCCAGTCCCACAGGACAGATGGACAGGGCCGTACTGCCCCTGCTCCCTGGATAACTCAACAGTCTGTCTCCACTGAGCTGAAGGCGCCTCCATTCTGGGAACAAGAAAGGAATCCCCATGGGCCTCTCCATCTTGCTGGCTCTCCCTCTCATGAGGATTCAGAAAGGGAGGCTGGGAAGGAGTCGGCCAGGGAGCCTGTGGCTTGGGGGTGGGTATGCTCAGGAGGGAGCTGAGCAGCTTGGGATGGGCCACCGCCACACAGCCCTTCTAGGCTTCCAATAATGTAAAAATCACCTAAATGAGTCACTGTTCTGATGGAGAACAGAAGAAATAAATAGCTAGAAAAGAGACAGACAGAAAGGGAAAGTAAAATATAACTTTAATATAAGAACCTTGTGCTAAGGAGCATCAACCTTGACTCCCCAAACTGGTTCTCTTTCCCAGGCCTGACTCCCAAATTCCTGAGAATCTATAGATCCTAGAGTTAACTGAAAGAAACTATAATGGCCCTGTGCATGGTTAACAAGACAAATACGATATCTTGAGAAACCTGTAATTTAGAGGACTATCCTGCTCATCTATTGATGAGACCATGGAGACTTGGATCAGCCTGAGGACCCCTAAGGATGACCAGACCACCAGACACTGCCTCAGGATTTCCAGACTGAGATCATCCTCACCTACTCCTCCTGCGCACCCCTCATGAAAGCCTCCTATAGAAGAAGACCCTGAGACCCCAAAGGCATCCCTCTCCTGCTTGAGATGGCCCACATTCTCCCTCAAATGTGTATGTCCTACTTTACTAAATAAACTCCTGTCTATGTCTCAGATTGACGCATGCTGGAATTCCTTTCTGTCACACAAGCCCAAGGACCCTGTTGATCCTGTCGGTCCAGAGTGGAGGAGTCAGCCCTTCCCCCATGACCACTGCCCAGGTGCCGCAGGAGAACCTGGAGGCCACTTTCACTACAAGATGTTAAAGTAGAGCTAGACAAGCCAAGAGCAGAAAATGAGACAAGGAGGGACCCAGAGAAAATGTGTGAGGGTAGCAGAGCCCAGCCTTTCTCAGGTAGATGATGAAGGACCACAGCCACACAGGATGGACAATGAGGAGGCTGGGCTCATCGCCAGAGAAGGGTTGAGGAAAGCAGAAACAGAACAAGAAGCAGATCCGTTGTTTCAAAGTTAACTTCCCTGTGAAGATGAAAGGAGTGTAGACGTCCTTATGGTACCCTGCTCAAGTAAAGAGTGAAGGGCCCCTGTCTTTGCATAACGAAGACGGTGGGGCTTGGGTCCATGCAGGTGGCTGGCCCCTGGAGTGACTGGAGTTGCATCACAGAGCTAGGGAGTGAAGACAGAACTAGGACTTGGCCCAGGTGCTGTTTTCAATTTGAAGGGCTTGCCCTGGGAGGCCCCAGGAGGCTCAGCTTTGGGAAGTCCCATCCGCAGCTCACTGAGCAGCGCCAGGATCTTCACCTACTGCAGGAATTTGGGGTCCTGAGTGGGTGATTTAGGTTATAAGAACCAGCCTTCCACCCAAAGACAAATCAAAACTTGGGAGTAGCTGGGGGGGGGGGGGTGGTGGCATTGTGACCTTCTCTGAGGACTGAACTGCAAGGAGCCTGTGGAGTTCCTGACCCTATACTTCCAGTGAGACTTGAAGAGGCACCAGTCCACACCCAACCAGGGAGAGCCCGGGGACTTTTGAAAGTGTGACCTGGGGCTGGGTGTGGTGGCACATGCCTGTAATCCCAGTACTTGGGAGACTGAGACAGGAGGATTGCAGGTTCAAGGCCAGCCTCAGCGACTAAGCTAGGCCCTCAGCAACTTAGCAAGACCTTGTTTCAAAGTCAAAAATTTAAAAATAGGGCTGGGGTTGGTAGCTCAGGGGTAGAACTCCTCTGAGTTCAGTCCCCAGAACTACCAAGAAAAAAAAAAAGTGTGACCTGGAGAAGCTTACATTCCACACATTCCAGAGAAACCAGCCGTGGTGGTGGAGCAGATCTTGGAGACCATAGATACAAGTGGTACTTGAAGTTTTTTACCCATAAGTCATAGTAAAAACACAATTTATTTCATGACCCAGTATACACACGCGCACACACACACACACACACACACACACACGTTTCTATCTACTCCTACTACATGCCGTGCATTTTGAAATCTTTCTCATGTTTTCTAGTCTATTCAGTCTTGTCTTTGTAATGCTGGTTAGGACCCACAACTTGTGACCTAGACTAACCCCGTTTTACAGATGGAGAAACTGAGGCCCAAGCATACAACTGGAGCTCACCACTTCACCACTATTGACATGTGGGGCCAGGTACTTCTCTGTGGTGGGCGCCGTCTTGGGCATAGCAGAATAATTAGCAGCACCTTGGCCCCTGCCCACAAGATGCCAATAGCACTTGTCACCCAGTTGTGATCACTCAAAACATCTGTCAAATGTCCCCTGGGGGGGGGGGGGGAAATCACTCCGACTGAGAATTCTTGGTTTACACCATTCACCTGGAGTGGAGCCCACACCCAGGTTTACGGACTCCAAGACCAAATCTCCAAGACCAAAGCCACCTACCAAACAGGGCATCTGGGTGCTGTGGGTTCAGCAGACCACTGATACAGGGAAAACTCCACCTCAGCTTCTATCCTGTTTGCCTCGTTCTGCACTACGGATGATGAGCAGCTATTAGGAAAATGAGCCATTAAGAAATGGGTGTGTTTATAGCTGCACAATTCACAATCACCAAATGATGGAACCAGCCAAGATGTCCATCAACAGATGAATGGATTGCAAAATTATGGAATCTATACACACTGGAATTCTGCTCAGCCATAAGGAAGAACAAAATTATGTCGTTTGCAGGGAAATGGACGGAACTAGAGAATATTATGGTAAGTGAGATTAGTCAGTCACAAAAAATGAAGGGTCAGATGTTCTCCCTCATATGAGGAAGCTCAGGAGAAATTGGGACACAGGAGGGACTCCAGACAAAGGAGAAACCTTAGTAGAGTGAAGGATGGGACCTGACTCAGGGAGATGGGAGGGTGTAGGAAGATTTGAGAAGGGAAGCACCTCAATGGGCATGATACACATACACGAACTAAGGAAAGCCAATCACTGGGAAGGGAGAGGGAGCGTGGGAGCTGGGGGAGGCTCAGCAAGTGCTGGGTGCATGTGCGCCTCTATCACCCCGAACTGCATCAAGATGTATGATTACAATGCACCAATAAAAATTTGTTAAAAAAGAAATTAAAAATAAAAAGAAATATCCAGTGCCTCCAAGAGGGAATCCCACATTCCACAGACCACCAACCACTTAGCACTTCCAACAACTGCTAGGAAAGGAGGGGTAGTGTCTCCACCCTAGAGGAGAGACAACCCAGTCAGGCTTCCCACAAGCTCTGCCCAGACACTGAACTCAGTGAGGAGACTCTGAGTGAGCCAGTCAGCACCCCAAACCTTTGGCAGCAGGTGGCAGCTGGAAGCAGGGGCATCCTGAGGATTAGTGTGGGCCTCACTGATGGCATCGCTAAGGGACACTCCACCCTCCAGGTCTGATTCTGGTGTGGCTAATCCTCTGTCCAAACCCTGAGAACAGCAATCTGCTCTGAGCACGCTGTGCTGCTAACTTCTGAGGCTCACAACGCAGGCTGGTGGTTGGTTGTTCATGGCTTTCCCAGGGTTGTTTTGGGGGTGCAGGTCCCGCAGCCGTGACTTAGGGAGAGCAGTCACTACCAAGAAGGGGAAGCCTGGTCTCCCACGATCTCTCTCTCTCTCTCTCTCTCTCTCCCTCTCTCTCTCTCTCTCTCCCTCTCTCTCTCTCTCTCTCTCTCTTTCTCCCTCCCCACCCCCCTCTCTTAGTCTAGTACTTACTGGCTAGAAAATGCATAGCCTGGGCCAGGGACCCTGGAGCCTCAGGATTCAAGGACAGGGCCTCCCCTTTGTGCCAGGTGGGACTTCATGTACAGACATAAACACTTTACCCAGGATGTGAACAAGATCCACAGGCACCCAGAGAGGAATGTGAATTATTTGCAATTTAGAATCAAGGAAACAGGATGTCATTGGAGAACAATGGAACCAAAGGTGACCATCATCAAAAGCAAAGGGCCCAAGGTCTGGGCTCCTTCCTCTGACCCAGGCCCCCACCCCCCACAGTGCTGCCTGCCCTCCACAGATTATTAATCTCCTAACACCCCCTTCTCCCACACTCACCCCAACACCAACACCAGAAAAAAGTAGCCACCCAAGCCGGACGTGATGGCTCACCACTGTAATCCCAGTACTTGGGCAGCTGAGACAGGAAGATTGCAGGTTCAAGGCCAGGACCAGCAATTTAGCAAGACCCTCAGCAATTTAGTGAGACCCTATTTCAAGATAAAAAATAAAAAAGGCTGGGGATGAAGCTTAGAAGGAGAGAGCCCCTGGGTTCAATCTCCAGTACCAAAAAAGAAAAGAGGAGAGGAGAGGAGAGGAGAGGAGAGGAGAGGAGAGGAGAGGAGAGAAGAGAAGAGAAGAGAAGAGAAGAGAAGAGAAGAGAAGAGAAGAGAAGAGGAGTGGAGAAGAGAGGTAGCCACCCAGTTTTTCTGACGTTCTGATGTCCACAGCACAATTTTTAGTGGAAACGAAACCATCATGCATTAAGATGCATTTGATCCTATTTCAAGCCAACAACCTCCCAGAAAAACTGACACTCAGGGAGAGCAAGTTGTTGTAAGAGAATAATGACAATTTGGGGAGGGGGGCACTGCCCTGTTTAGAAGTAGAGAGGCTGTCCTCGGCCCTTCACACTGCCCCAGCCTCCGAAACCCAGAAATGGGTGGCCAGAGAGGTGGAGTGGGACAGGGATCCCAGTGCTGTTAGCCTGACTTCCATAGAACTCGAGGGCCTGGCAGCCCCATGGCTCTGCACTCTCAACAAGTCAGCAAGCCCTGTTAGCTTGGCTGCTTCCAGTAACTCAGGTTTGGATAACACTTCACACTTTCAAATACTTTATCTCACTTGAGCCTCACAGTATATGGGTTTTAAAGAGGAGGAAAGAGAGGCTGAGAGCGACTGTGCCACTCCCTGTGAATGGGGAGGACGGGGAAGGCTCCAAACCCAGCTCTGTCTATGCCTCCATCTCCTGCTGGGGGCAGAGCCTCCAAGTCCTGCACAAGTCGATGAGCCCAGTGCAGGGCAGGACCGGAGTGGTCAAGGGGGGCTTCCTGGAGGAGGTAACAGTGGCCTCCCAGAGGCATCCACACAGCCTGAGTTGCCGGGTGTGGTGGTATGTGCCTGTAATCCCAGCATTTGGGAGATTGAGACAGGTGGATTGCAGGTTGGAGGCCAGCCTTAGCAATTTAGCAAGACCCTGTTTCAAAACAAAACAACAAAAAACAAAGGGCTGGGGGTGTAGCTCGGAGGTAGAATGCCCCTGGGTTCAACCCGCTGTGCCCAGGGTGGGGAGGGGATAGAGATAGGTCTAGAGTTGAGATTATTTGAGGGAAGGGGGCTTTTCCAACATACTGGCTGGGCGCCCTAAACCAGAATATGGGAAACTCCACGCCTGGCCCTAAACTCTCATTTGTATAGTTTACTAACCCATCCCCGGGGGGGGGGGGGGGGAGACCACTGCAGAACTGAGCTGAAGCTTCAGGGAGCCACCGTGTCCCCCTCCCTGGACCTGTCACTTGAGCCCAAAGGCATGGGTGGAGAGGTGCCACTATTTCTTCTTTCTTTCTTTCTTTCTTTTTTTTTTTTTTTTGTGGCACAGAGGACCAGCCCCAGGGACATTCTACCTCTAAACTACACCCACAGCCCTATTTTATTTTTATTTTGAAGCAGGATCTCAGTAGGTTAACGAGAGTCTCACTACTTGCTAAGGCTGTCCTTGAACCTGCTGTCCTCCTGTCTCAGCCTCCCAACTACTGGGATTACAAGCATGCACCACCACGCCTGGCTGCTATTTCTTCTTTCAGTATCTTCCTCCTGCCATTCCTAACCCTCTCCGCCCCCACAATCCCAGTACGGGGTTCCAGAGCATCTCCTCCATGATTGTTAAGACGGGAAAATCCACCGTAACTTAAACACTGGGGCCCAGCGTGGTGATGCACACTTGTAATCCCAGAATTTGAGAGGCCAAGAAGGAGGACCACAGGTTCAACACCAGCCTCGGCGACTTATCGAGACTCTCAGTAATTTAGGGTGACTCTGTTTCAAAATAAAAGGAAAATAAAATAACTTTTAAGAAAGGGCTGGAAGTGAAGCGCAGAGGTAGAATACCCCTGAGTTCAACCCTCCAGTACCACAATATATATATATAATATATATATATATATATATATATTATATATATATATACAAGCAAATAAACACACACTGAGACTGAGGTGGGCGGCCTGAGCGCCTTCCACTTCCGGGAGTAGGGTGGGAGTGGGAGAGGGCTTTCTCTCACCAGCTGCTTTCCCAAGCCAGTCCCCAGGTGCCGCCTCTGAGTCAGAGTGGATTCCACAGTTCTGCCAAGCATCACGTCCTGGGGATGTCTCTGGCCCTATTCGCTTCCTGCCTGGTTACCAGGCCAAGGTTCCCCTGCCTCCCTCCCACCTCGGTCTCCATCAAGCCCCCCGTGGCAAAGCACCAGGTCCCCTTGACCCTTCCCTGCTGCATGGGGCTCTACCTAACTCCTCACAGCCTGCCGAGT
Organism: Graphiurus murinus; assembly: GCA_004027655.1. NCBI lineage: Eukaryota > Metazoa > Chordata > Mammalia > Rodentia > Gliridae > Graphiurus > Graphiurus murinus. Next base: position 23,488 of record PVLC010018576.1, read on the forward strand.
GGCACCAGCTCCCCATCCAACTTCAAGACCCTGCGAGGCCGCCTCCCCTGTGTCCCAGCCTTATGGCTCACTGTGCTCCAGCCCTGTGCTTCTCAAAGTCTGGTCCCCCGTCCAGCAGCAGCAGCAGCTGAGAAATTGTTAGACCCCATTCCAAATGAATTGAGTCAGAACTCGGGCAGAGCCCAGCAGCCCGGTAGCAGCAGCTCCCCGGTGGTCCCCGTGCACCCTGAGGTTAGGAATCAGTACCTCTCCTGACCAACCTGCAGCCAGGCTCCTGAGACTCTCCTACACTGGGTCCTGACCTTGGGCTCTGCCCTTGGTCTGCTTCGTCCAGTTTTAGCAAGAATCCCATTGGGTCAATTTAGCAATAACCCCTTGCTTTCCATATGCAAAAAATTGCCCATCCCCCAACCCCAATATCTGATCACCCCAGCCCGCTGTCCTAAGAATTCCGCCCAGGAGGTTCAGTTAGAATCCCGCTAACCCTGTGTTTCCTCTCGTCATTCGCTATCACTGACTCTCCACCCTTCCTTTGTCTAAATTCCACTTTTCCTTATTATATTTGGACTTGGGCCTCATCTCTCTCCCTTACCACAAAACCTCCATTGCAGTAGTCCCTCTTGAATACTGGCTTAAGAAGTGTCATGAAAGCCAGGCATAGTGGCACACTCTTGTAATTTCAGTGCTTGGGAGGCTGAGACAGGAGGATAGCCTCAGCTACTTAGTGAGACCCTGTTTCAAAATTAAGAATAAAAAATAAGGCTGGGTATATAGCTTTAGCTTAAAGGTAGAATGCCCCTTGGTTCAATCCCCAGTACTATAAAAAATTAAAAAAAAGAAAGGAAGGAAAGAAAGAAAGACTGTCATGAATTTTTGTACTGGAGATTGAAGCCAGGGATATTCTAACTCTGAGCTACACCCCTAGCTCTTTTTATTTATTTATATTTATTTATTTATTTATTTATTTATTTATTTATTTATTTATTTGCAGTACTGGGGATGGAACCTGGGGGCATTCTACCTCTGAGCTACACCCCCCAGCCCTGTTTTTTATTCTTTATTTTGAAACAGGGTCTAAGTTGTGGAGTGCCTCACTAGATAGCTGAGGCTGGCCAAGAACTCAGATCCTCCTGTCTCAGCCTCCCAAATGCTGGGGTTACAAGCGTGCGCCACCACTCCCGGCTAGCAGGGTTTAATTAAGTTGTGAAGGCTGGCCTTGAATCTGTGATCTTCCTGCCTCAGCCTCCCAAGTATTGAGATTACAGATGTGTACCACCATGCCTGGATGTGAATTTTTCTTTAACAGTATGGATCTGTCTGTTACCACCTCAACTCTCCAGGGTGCAGGACCACACCTTTCTAGGTTTTGTAGCATCCATCCTCATGCGTCACAGCTGATTAATTCTCAGAGTGTGGAGGTCACCAAACCATAATTCTTCACCATCACCTCTAGCTCCACTCCCACCCTTAGTACAGAGAAGCCGTCCGTCAATCCGAGAGGCCCGGGATTGAGATCCAGCGCCTCCTTTTATCATCTGTCAAGCCTTGGGAGGGCGATCCAGCCACCTTGGCCTTGGTTCTTCATTTGTAAAGCAGGGGTGACCATACCTGCATCCCATACCACAGCAGAACATCTCTACATTCCAGAGCTGTTGGAGAGATACGAGACAACATGGGCGCAGCACCAGCACATTGCCAGGAACACGAGATGCTCGACACGAACTAGACATTCTGAAGTCCAGAGGCCACCAAAAAAGCCGTGTTCCTTCCCTTGCAGCCAAGCAGCTTTCTTTACCTGCCCCAAGCTCCGACTAGATCATCATTGCCCCTGACGCTCCGGAGCCCCCGGGGCACTGCCTGGACCCAGAGCAAAGGATACAAGGAGCGGTGAAACCCAAAGACGCAGAAGCCAAGGGAAGCCAGGTGCCTTGGGAAAGCCGGCCCCTTCCAGGTCAGGCAAGTCCGTGAGTCGGAATCTTCCCTGCAGCACCACGGCTGAGCACGGCTGGCCCCTGCTCTGAATCCCTCCCCTCCATGCCCGGGACTCACCAAGAATGGAGAAGGAATGTTTCTGGCAGTCCCCCGCCAAAAGGTAGCTGCAGACTCCCGCAAAGCTGAACATGCTCTGGTCAAAGGTGTTGATGAAGTTGCTTCCAAAGAGGCTGCATCTGGCCATGGAGGGCCTGCCAGGAGTCCTTTCTGCGCAGAGGGTCTCTGGAGGGAGAGTCCGCTGGTGAGTGCCATTGGGACCATCAGCCCAAACCTCTCTGCCCTCATAGAAATGAGGCTGCGTGTGATAGAAATTGGGCTGTGGGCTGGTAGTTTCCATCCCAAATAAGACTACAGCTATTGCTTTCAGTCCTCAAACATGACCCAGGACTCGTGACAATAATGGAGAAACAGTTTTTCAGGAAATCTATTCATTTTCATGACCTGTGCTTACTGATTTAAAATGGAATCGTGCCCATCGTAGAAAATTTGGAGAATACAGAAGAAAACACAAAGAAGTTAAAATCTTCTGTGATCCAACATTTGACAATAACTCAAGTAACACGTCAGGGTTTATCTGTTTGTTCTACTTTATAGCATTTGTATGGTTGGGAATTTCTTACGAATTTGTGATTATCCTGTGCAAACTATTTATAAACTGTGTTTATTTCTCAATATATAATGAAGAATTTTGGGGGGTACTGGGGAATGAACTTGGGGCATTCTACCTCCAAGCTACACCTCAGACCTTTTTATTTTTTGCCTAGGGTCTCTCGCTAGGTTGCTGAGACTCTCACTAAGTTGCTGAGGCTGGTCTCAAACCTGCTGATCCTCCTGACTCAGCCTCCCAAGTACTAGGATTACAGGCATGCACCACCACGCCTGGTTATTATGAAGAATTTGTCATGCCATTGTATACGTTTCTAAAATGTGATTTTTAGTGACTCTTTTATAGTCAACATGTAAACGTATTTTAATGTAACCTCCTATTGTGAGGTTCTTAGCATTTTCTCAATTTTCTTACTATTATAGGAAGATTGAAGTGAACATCTTTGTACATAAGTCTGCTAGTCTATCTCGAGCAGATTAAGTTTTAGACCAATCAGACTGTGTGCCTGGCAGTATTGTGAGGTGACAAGCCCTCCCAAGTGCTAACCCCATCACTCTGTGTGTGTGTGTGTGTGTGTGTGTGTGTGTGTGTGTGTGTGTTGACAGATGGAGATCCACAGCAGCACATCTCTAATTGTTTTGGGTCCCCTGGTCGAAAGATGCAGAGAAAGGACAACATCCATTTCTCCCCAGACTAACCTGTGGGCAGGAAGCTGGATGCTGCTGACCTGAAGGGTCTAACTGGAGATGGCCCAGGTCACAGGGCCCTCCTGCCATTCACAAACTCAGAATCTCATCAAGGGAAGGAAGGCAGTGTAACAGAGGGGGAAGAGGGCTGACCTGGAACCCAGAAGAACTGACCTCTGATTCTTGTGTGACTTTAGAGCAATCACGTCTCCTCTCTGACCATCAGTCTCTTCATCCACAGCACAGGAGGTTCAACTAGATGTCCTCCAAGATCCCTTCTAAAGCTAATCACCTATCCAAAGTGGGAATTCCTTCTTCCCTATCCCATGCTTCCATCACATGGGATGGTTCTGTGCCACACTTTTCCTTTCTGCCTGACAAGAGAAGGCATTTTCTGGCCCCTGGTCTCTGGGGAACACAAGTCAGAGGCTCCGTGAAAGGCTCACCAGGAGCCTCGCATGGGCACAGAGGTTGTCTCCAGCACACTGGTTCCTGGAAGGGGGCTGCTCCAAATGACCCCGGGGCAGGAGTGAGGAAGCACTGGGTACCTACCTGGCAAGGTGAGAACCAGGACAAGTAGCAGCCCCTCGAGTCTGGCAGGAGCCATCTGCAGAGAAGCCAGAGAAATCAGCTGGTTCTTACTGCCCAGATCCATGACCGCTGGTGCAGGCTACTGATGACGCACAAAAGCAGGGGAAATTTTCTGATCCCCACTGGCCCCCATTTTCTCCCTTGAAGCTGGTATATGCTACTGGCAATGCATAAAATAGGGGGGAATTTTTTTTTCTTTCTTCTCTCTCTCTTTCTTTCTCTTTTTTTTTTAAATTTGGAACTCAGGATTGAATCCAAGAGCATTCTACCTCCAAGCTACCCCCCCCAAGCCCTTTTTATTTCTTATTTTGAAACAGGGTCTCACTAAGTTCTGAGGGCATCACTAACCTACCATTCTCCTATCTCAGCCTCCCAAGTACTGCGATTACAGCTCTGGTGGGTGAGGGGACAGGGCGGGAAGTGGAATTCTTAAAGCAAGAGAAAAGACTGATCTGATCTACACTGGCCCTCATTTTTCCCTTGAATATAGATTATAAGTCCCAAAACTGCCTCTGGCCACTGCCAGGCCCAAGAGTCACAGTCCCCGTGTACCACCTCCCTGGGCTCCCTTCCCCGACGACAGCCCCAGGCCAAGACAGAGGGAGAAGCTCTGCCTCTCCATCTTGGTTCCTCCAGGCCAGCCTGACCTCTCAGGGCCTTGCACCTGCTCCAGGAGCAGAGGCCGGAGGAAATCCCCCCACGCGTGGCCGAGAACTGGGGAGGAGGCACTGCCTCCCACTTGCATTGCTCTCTCAAGGCACCAAGACTTAGAGGAGGTGCAGGGACCCTGAGGTTGATGGTCACCTGCCCTGGACCACGAGAGCCCCCAGAGCAGGAATTCCCTCTCTCACCTCCATCCCCAGCACCAGGCAAGGTGCCCAACACCCAGGAGGCTGGTGGTACTCGGCAAATGTTTGCTAAGTCCACCTAACAAATGGACAAGAATCCAGAAGCTCTGGGCCCCCAGAAAGTGTCCCCAGTGCCCCCCCCCGCCACCACCAGAGAAGGACAGTGGACCCTCTCTGGCAGACGCTCCAAAACCCTTAGAGCCCCTGTCCTCTGGAAAAGCTTGTTAAGGGACATGCAGAGGCTGACACCAAGGTCTCCTGAGGGTGACTCCTTTCCTCCCCAGGGCCCCATCCAAAGGACAGAGGAGAGGGAGCCCCAATCCATTAGGGACCTACGGAAGGAACCCTATTATTGGATGTGGTCGAGTCTTGGTCCCACGGGAGGCAGGTGGCCTCCCCATCTCCCTCCCAAACACAGGTGTATCCCAGCAGGTACCCAAGAGGGGAGGGTAAAGCTCCTTCTCGTCTTGACTAAGTGAAGACCCACCCAGCAGTAAAAACACTGCGTGAAGAAAGGCCGCCATGGGACCCCCAGAGGCGAGAGGCTGGGGGGCATTAGGGTCGCCCTTCTAAATCAAACCCTTCTGGTCCAGGCTGGAGAACCTCAGCCAGCGCCCCAAGACAGGGATCGGCCCTGCATCTTCCTCCCACAATGGCACGAGCTCTCCTTCCAAAAGGCCATACCTTGCCTTGCAGATAAGGACCGTGGATATCTCCAAGGTCTTCCACTGCAGGATGGCGCTGCCTAAGCCATACTCCCTGCAACCACCGAGGCTGGAAGAGCCTTAACAGGTCTGGGCAGTCCTGCTGTCAAGCACCGAGGGGCTGCAGAGTCCCCACAGCCAGTGTAACAAAGCCCAAGTTGTGACGCTCACCAGCCAGCCCTCTTCCCACCACAGGAGCTGGGAGCTGCCACAACTGAGCCCTGGCCTCCTCTTAATTACCAAAGGGAAACAATGACAGGAAATGGTATTAGAAATACCGCCAGGCTGATAAGGCTTTGAAGAGCTTGGTGGCGACCTCCTTAATGAGAGGCCTTTCCCTCCCCAAACGCCCCCTCTCCCCCAGCCCCATGGTCCCTGCGACACCCCCAGTGCCCACACGCACAGGCACAACCAGGGACGCTGCTTCCCCAGGGTACAGCCCAGGCTAGGTCCTCACCGGCCCTGGACCTGGCTTCCAGGGCTGGACTCCAGGGAATTTTGAAAAACACCTCAACCTGAGCCAACTTGGCTGCCAAGCGAGGGGAAGGAGCACATTTAACACTTCCTGTCCACCTCAGGTAGGAACCATCCGGCCCCCACCTTGCAGAAACAGTCCCTTGGGGTCCTAGCCAGCGTTTAATGGACAGGTTAAAGATGGAGGCCTTTGTATAATGATGGGAGTGGAAGGGAGGATGGCTTGCTTCTAATACTTCTTCCCCTCCCTGTTTTTGTTTTTGTTTTCTATTTAACATGTATTTATTTATTCATTTATTTTCGTACTGGGGATTGAACTGAGGTTGTTTTTGTTTGTTTGTGGTGCTGGGGATGGAACCCAGGGTCTCGTGCATGCTAAACAAGTGCTCTTACCACTGAGCTGTACTCCCCCACCACCACCACCATCTCCAAAGACTCTTCCGCCCCATTTCTGGTACCCTGATTCTTCCGGTAACCTTACATACACACACATATATACATGCACACACACATCCACGTGTGCACACATACACATACACACACACACACACACACACACACACACACACACACTCCAATACTTCCCAACCTCCCATCCCCAAATCCTTATTCTCAACATCATCTGCTTACTAATTGCTACTAAAAGAGATGGCTGATATAAATGGACAAAAGGGCTGGGCGCGGTGGCACACACCAATAAGTCCAGTACTTGGGAGATTAAAACAGGGGGATCATGAGTTCGCAGTCAGCCTCAGCAACTTATCAAGATCTTGTTTAAAAAAAGAAAAAGAATAGGGCTGGGGGTGTAGCTCGGAGGTAGAATGTTCCTGGCTTCAATCTCCAGCACCACGAAAGGGGTGGGCAACAGGCGAGGCTGGAAGTAACTCTTCCAGTGGGGTTCCTGGCACCAAGACAAGCAACCTGCGACACACGGCATTTAGGAATGGGACCCACCCTCGTCAGTTCTCACATGGCACCATCTGCCCTAAGACCTCAAGAAACTTTAACGTCCCTCCCCCCGCCCCGCACCACACAATCCCCTGCTCCTTCAGCACCACAAGGGAGGAAGGTGAACATTCCCAAGAAATGTGGTCAGAAGAAGCACTATTTGCATGCTTTGGTAGGAGAGGCACTTGAGAATTTCCATTTCCACCTTTTCTTTTTAAACTAAATATCTTGAAAATCATCCCATTAAAAATATCTTGAAAGACTGGGTTAAACATAACAAATGTCTTTTGTTGTTGTTTTGTTTTGGTTTTGTTTGTTTATTTGTTTGTTTTTGTAGTACTAGGGCTTGAAACCAGGGGCATTCTACCTCTGAGTGATACCCCTAGCCTTATTTTATCCTTTTATTTTGAAACGGGGTCTCATTAAGCTGTGGAGGGCCTCACTAAGTTGCTGAGGCTGGCTGCAAACCTGCAATCCTCCTGTCTCAATCTCTCAAGTACTGAGATTACAAGTGCTTGCCACCAGGCCTGGCATAACAAGTGTGGTTTTTTTGTTTGTTTGTTTGTTTTTAATGCACAGCTGAGCTTGGAGGAAAGTGAGAAATATCTCTAAGCATCAGTGAAGAAAAGGACCCAAATGAGCAGGAAGCCACGCAGGCCTTCTGAGTGTGGCCAGCCTGGGGAGCCTGCAGGCTGAGGCTGGACACTGCAGGAACAGGAAATGAAGTTTTGGAACTGAACAGGCAGAAAACCAGAACTGAGACCTCTCCAAATAGCCCAAACCCTCAAAGGGACATGTCCTCCAAAGAGTAGACCAGGAGAAAAAAAAATCCATCCACAACACAGAAGATAAGTAAGCCTGTCTGTCTCCATTTGTGTTGGGGTTGGGTAAATTAAGTCTTTCTATAGAATTTGTAGCCCTGGGCTTGAGTTCACACAGATTTGAGGGTAGAAATAACATGACCACACAGTCACTGAACTCACAAGCTGAGAATGTAATATGTCTCGATATCTGGGGTTCCTGGCAGAAACAAGCACAAATCTAACTGAAAAGACAAACCTTCACAGATAAAGCTCTCTTGAAGATGAATTCAAAATTGGAAATTTTCCAACAGGCTCAGTGGTGCATGCCTATAATCCCGGTACTTGGGAGGCTGAGACAGGAGGATCGCAAGTTCATGGCCAGCCTCAGCAACTTAGCAAGACCCTGTTTCAAAATAAAAAATAAAAAGGGTTGGGGGGGGTGTAGCTTGGAAGCAGAATGCCCCTGAGTTCAATCTCCACCACCACCAAAAAAAAAAAAAAAAAAAATGCAAATTTTAGAACTCTTAAGGAAATGGCCCACTATGGGAAAAACAGGAGAACTAAGAACTGCAGATAATGAAATTATCAGAGAAAAAATAAGTGCTTAAAATTATAATAGAGAGCCGGGCGTGGTGGCTCACGCTTGTAATCCCAGCATTCGGGAGGCTGAAACCGGAGGATCCGGGTTCGCGGCCAGCCTCAGCTACCTAGTGAGGCATTCCGCAACTTAGTGAGACTCGGTTTCAAAATAAAGAATAAAAAATAGGGCTGGGGGTATAGCTCGGAGGTAGAATGCCCCTGAGTTCAATCCCCAGTAC
>PVLC010018577.1:0-12949 GCA_004027655.1 Graphiurus murinus
GGTCTCAGCCTCCCGAATGCTGGGATTACAAGCGTGTGCCACCACGCCCGGCTCCCAAGCCCTATTTTTTATTCTTTATTTTGAAACCGAGTCTCACTAAGTTGCGGAGTGCCTCACTAGGTAGCTGAGGCTGGCTGCGAACCCGGATCCTCCGGTCTCAGCCTCCCGAATGCTGGGATTACAAGCGTGCGCCACCACGCCCGGCTTAATTTATTCTTAATGTTAGATTATATTGCTAAAACTCGTGTTGAATAAAGACAATAATAGAAAACACTTGGTGAAACAATTACTGTTTTGTAGCACAAGTGTGAATTACTAGAGTATAGGTAATCATAGTTGGTTTTTCAGTCTTAATAATTCCCAGTGACATCAAAATATTTTTTCTAATATCTACAAATTGTCTTAAAGAAAACTCTTAAAGAGAATAGACTTTTAAGACAGTAAAGGATATATAGAGCCTGGTGTAGTGGTGCATGCTTGTAATCCCAGTACTTGGGAGACTGAGACAAGAGGATGGTCGGTTTGCTGCCAGCCTCAACAACTTGTGAAGCCCTCTGCAACTTTATGAGACCCTCTTTCAAAATAAGGAGTAAAATAGGGCTGAGGGTATAGCTCAGAGGTAGAACACCCCTGGGTTCAATCCTCAGTACCACACACAAAACAAAAGATACATATAACCTATAAAACACTTTCCTATGAACTCTAGCAGTATAATCACTAAAAATATGAAAAAGCTGGGCATACACTTGTAATCCTAGTACTTGGGAGGCTGAGACTGAAGGATCTGGGTTCGCGACCAGCCTCAGCTACTTAGTGAGGCTCTCTGCAACTTACCGAGACCCTGTTTCAAAATAAAGAATAAAAAATAGGACTGGGGGCGGGATGTGGTGGTGTACGCTTATAATCCCAGTACTTAGGAGTCTGAGATCGGAGGATCCAGGTTCGAGGCCAGCCTCAGCTACTTAGGCCCTCCGCAACTTAGTGAGATCCTGTTTCAAAATAAAGAATACAAAATAGGCCTGGGGGTGTAGCTCGTAGATAGAATGCTCCTGCGTTCAATCCCCAGTACTGCAAAAAAAAAAAAAATAGGACGGGGTGTAGCTTGGAGGTAGAATGCCCCTGGGTTCAATCCCCAGTGCTGCAAAAAAATAAAAAATTGGGCTGGGGGTGTAGCTTAGAGTTAGAATGCCCCTGGGTTCAATCCCTAGTACCACAAAAAGAAAAAATGAAATAAATATTAGTTCTCATTTGTTGAGTATTTGCTATTTGGGTTTTTTTTTGTGTGTGTGTGTGTGGTATTGGGGATTGAACTCAGGGGCATTCTACCTCTGAGCTATACCCCTAGCCCTATTTTTTTATTCTTTATTTTTGAAACCGGGCCTCACTAAGTTTCGGAGTGCCTCACTAGGTAGCTGAGGCTGGCTGCAAACCCGGATCCTCCAGTCTCAGCCTCCCGAATGCCGGGATTACAAGCGTGCGCCACCACGCCCGGCTCTGAGTACCTTTAAGTTGTTATATACTATGGAAGGAGTGAACAGGTTATTAAAAAGGAAATTTTTGTTAGAATTACACACACATTTTGGACATTATCATCTTAATGTGTTAATCAACATTGAATGTTACTTATTACAGATTAAGCACTTCTTACTTTTGTTCACATTATAGCCTTTCAGGCTGATGTTTTAGAATAATCGTTTTGGAAAGGCAAAACTGTTTGTTTGTTTTTTGTAAATAGGATGCAGGACAAAAAAGATTTGGAGCAGTGTCCTGTAATGTTTGTGGAATGCTTTACACAGCTTCAAATCCAGAAGATGAAACCCAACATCTCCTTTTTCACAACCAGTTTATAAGTGCTGTAAAATATGTGGTAAGTGGAATTTGTGAATTCTAAAATGTCAAAATCAGATCAAGATATGAATTGTCAATTTAAAAATTGAAAAATTTCTGTTTTTAGGAAACAATAATGTATACAAAGAACATGTAATACGTATACTGGCTTACTTAAAAGCAAAGCCAAATATAAAAACCAGGTAATTTATTCTGTTTATTTTATGTTGTGGGATTTTTAATTGAAATTATTACTTTTACAAGATAGTTATTGTCCCTTTTCTAGGATGTCATGCTATTCAACGAGTATATTTCTTTAAAGTTTTCTTTGATTTTAATGATCATTACTGTTGATAAATCTATTTAATATTCATGTAGGTTGGTACCACTTTCTAGCTAGGGATTTACAATAACATATATTATTTCAAATAGGTGGTTTAGGGATTTCCTTTGTCTTTACTGTCATTGGAGATTTTGTTTATAAAGTTAAAAAAGAAAAATTCTAGTATATTAAATCCCACAAAGTAAATATATCTTTAGTATAAAATATATTTTAGTGTAAAATACATTTTTAATTCAAATGCCTTTGAGGCATAATGGGTATAATTAATACTTGTTTCTGGAAATGTCAAAATTTTTAGCAGTTTTGAACCATTTCAGATATCTTGTGAAAATAGTAATTTATTATAATTGCTGTTTGCCCGTATCTGAAATGGAATCTGCTCTTACTCTATGCATGTTACCTTCAGTACTGCACACTCACGTTGGTAAGACCTCCAGGATATCTGAACTGAGAGCGCCAGCTCATTTCATACAGGCTCTGTCTGGGCACCAGACACGGAGTGATTTACAGGCCCTTATTGGCTCAGTTAAATTTATGTCCTTAGCTTTGGTTGAAGGATTTGTAGTCATTCATTCCTTCACTTCTGCTTAGGATTCGTGAGGTTTTTTGTTCTCCTTTTTTTGGTTCCGTACTGTGGTCATCTGTTATATTCTTTATTTCATCTGCTTTTTCCATACATTCTCCTTACTATTGCTTCACTAAATAAAGTGTAATGTGTATGGATAGCGAATACTTATAGCTGGACATGATTTATCATTTGTAATTTGTACTTCTCCAGTTTCACTCTATTAATGTCCTTGAATCTTTTTTATTTTTTACTTCTGGCGTGCTGGAAACAACCCAGGGGCCTTCTACTTCTGAGATATGCCCCTGGCCCCTATTTTATTTAATTTTGATACAGGGTCTCCCTAAGTTGTGGAGAGCTTTGTTAAATTGCTGAGGCTGACTGCAAACCTGTGAATCCTCCTTCCTCAGCTTCAGTCTCACTACTGGGATTACAGGTTTGCTCCCCTCCGCCTGGCCATATTCTTGCATCTTTTTTTATTTTTTATTTTTGTGGTACTGGTCATTCTACCTCTGAGCTACACCTCCAGCCCAACTTTATTTCTTATTTAGAAACAGGATCTTACTAAATTGTGGAGGGCCTTGCTAAGTTGCCAAGGCTAGCTTCGAACCTGTGATCCTTCTGTCTCAGCCTCCCAAGTATTGGCATTATAAGTATGCACCAGCATGCCTGGCTATATTCTTGCATCTTGAAAAGAAAAATGGTTCTTTTAGGTAGCTAAGTTATAGAATACTTGTAAAAAGTATTTCAGTTTAGCTGAGCATGGTGGTGTACATCTGTACTTGGGAGGCTGAGACAGGAGGAGCTCAGGTTTCAGGCCAGCCTCAGAAACTTAGCACTACCCTGTTTTAAAATGAGAAATAAGCCGGGCTTGATGGTGCACGCTTGTAATCCCAGTACTTAGGAAAATGAGACAGGAGGACTACAAGTTTGTGGCCAGCCTCAGCAACTTGTGAGACCCTGTTTCAAAATAAAGAATAAAATAGGGCTGGGGGTGTAGCTCAGAGATAGACTGCCCCTGGTATCAATCCCTAGCACTACAAAAAGAAAGAAAAAGAAAACTAGGGGTGTAGCTCGGAGGTAGAGTGCGCCTGGTTTCCATTTACCAAAAAAAATTTTTTTTTTCTTTTTCAATATATTTTATATACATGAACCTGGTAGAAGTCACTTCCATTCAGTTTACATTATTTAATTCCAGTGCTCACTCATTTTTCTAAAATTATTTTAAAATTATGTTGAAGAGGCTTAATTCTTCACCTTAGGAAATTTTAATTTCTGAAAAGATCAGGAAATAGGTTTCTCCTCTTTAAAATTACCAAAGGAATTTGATTTATGGGAGATGCTATAGTCATCACCTTCTAAAAAATTCTAACTCCTCTGCAAAGCTCCAAATATTGTAGTGAACTAGGGAAGATTGGCTCTTGCCCTAGCTGACCCCTCCTCCCACCCCCCTTGATGGGACAGAGCTATGGGTTGTTTTATTTATTTTTGAAATAAGCCGAAGAGAAGGAATTGAGTTTAGCAGTTGCCCATCTTTTTGCTAGCAACAAGATGGGTATTCTTACCTTCTGCTCTTTTAATGTAGTTATCCTTAGAGTCTGCGTAGAGACTACTCCATTGTAGTATTCTTTCAGTGTTTATGGACAGGATAAAAATGAACCTGTCTTAATGATATTTTGTTACATATTTTGGGGTTTGATTTCTACATTTATTGTGTACCTTGTATTGTGCCTTGCATAGACATTAAGCATTGATAAGTGCTTCACAAAATCATCTAATTTAATTTTAATTTTATCTGTTATTTTTGTTTATTGATGCAAAGCAAAAAGTTATTTGGTGCTCTAGCTTTCTTTCATGTTAAATGGACAGTGTTTAAGAACTAGAAATAATATTTTATTCTACTTATTTAATAGAACAGATTAGAAGCAGTGAGATGTGTTTTTTGCATTTTAATATAACATTCTTTAGAAGGTAAATTAAATACTTTTACTTTTGGGAAAAATTTTCCATCGATAAGGAATTATCATATGCCAATTAGGAGCTGTTAATTTTCAAAAGGTTAAACTAATAATTAAATCTTGGTTTGGGGTAGAGTAGAGTAGATACTTTTATTCTTGCTCTGTGTGTCTTTGGTTGGGGTAGTTCTGGGGGTTGAACCCAGGGGCATTCTGTTCCAGAGTTACACCCTCAACCCATTTTTTATTTTGAAACAATCTCAATAGGCTTGTCTAGAACCTGGGATCCTCCTGTCTCAGCCTCCCAAGAACTGGGATTATAGGTGTATGCTACCAAGCCTGGCTTATTCCTTCATTTTACCCTGTCTACCTCATTGACACTATTTGGGGAAATTAATTACTTTTTTCTTTTTAAGAGACAGTGTCAGCTGGGCATGGTGGCGCATGCTTGTAATCCCAGCATTTGGGAGGCTGAGACTGGAGAATCTGGGTTCAAGACCAGCCTCAGCTACCTAGTGAGGCACTCCACAACTTAGTGAGACCTGGTTTCAAAATAAAGAAAAAAAATAGGGCTGGGGGTATGGCTCGGAGGTAGAATGCCCCTGAGTTCAATCCCCAGTACTGCAAAAAAAAAAAAAAGAGACAGTGTCTCACCATATTGCCCAAACTATCCTCGGATTCCAGGGCGCTAGTGATCCTTTTGTATCAGCCTGACAGGAAGCTGGGACTACAGGTGTGTGACACTACATCTCTGGCTTTGGGGAATGAATTTTTTTTTTTTTTTTTTTGGTGGTACTGGGGATTGAACTCAGTCATTCTACCTCCGAGCTACAACCCCAGTCCTATTTTTTTATTCTTTATTTTGAAACAGGGTCTCACAAAGTTTCGGGTAGCCGAGGCTGGCCGCAAACACAGATCCTTCTCCAGTCTCAGCCTCCCAAGTACTGGTATTACAAGTGTGCGCCACCATGCCTGGCTGGGAAATGAATTTTATCTGACTTAATAGATACTCTACCTCTGAGCTATACCACCAGTCCTGTTTTATCTTGAGGCTGTCTTCAGACCTGCTGTCTTGTCAGTCTGCCAAGTACTGGAATTACAAGCACATGCCACCAACTTAGATACTCTTTTTTTTTTTTTTTTTTTGCAGTACTGGGGATTGAACCCAGGAGCATTCTACCTCTGAGCTATACCCCTAGCCCTGTTTTTTTTTGCGGTACTGGGGATTGAACTCAGGGGTGTTCTACCTCCGAGCTATACCCCCAGCCCTGTTTTTTATTCTTTATTTTGAAACCAAGTCTCACTAAGTTGCCGAGTGCCTCACTAGGTAGCTGAGGCTGGCTGCGAACCCGGATCCTCTGGTCTCAGCCTCCCAAATGCTGGGATTACAAGAGTGCGCCACCACGCCTGGCTCCTAGCCCTATTTTTTATTCTTTATTTTGATACAGGGTCTCACTTAGTTGCAGAGGTCCTCAGTAGCTGAGGCTGACTGTGAACCCGGATCCTCCTGTCTCAGCCTCCTAAGTACTGGGGTTTAGATGCTCTTTATGAAGGAGCCTCTTCATGCCTCATGGAGAGGCTGAACTCTGGTTTAGAACTAGGAATTTCCTAAATCAGTTTCCTTCATGAACTAGATATTGTTTCTAAAGTTGTGATGAGAAAGTAATAAAGTTTTTCTTTATCATCAGGCCAGGAACCTATCAGAAACTCACTTGTATTTTGAGCATTCAGTAATGGGTTTTTTGCAGAGAAACTGTTTTCAAGGCTATATAATATGACCTTGCATTAAAACTTAGGAACAAAGTCTGAAAGAAATGAGAGGTTAACAGTTAACAGTAAAAGTTTTGAGTAACTGTTAAAGCAATAAACCATTATTAAATTTTAACTGTTAACATCATGAATTTTCTTTGCAGTTGAGAGGTGATCATTACTTTGGTAGCACAATGGTTAGTAGAGGGACTTATTTTTATCATTGAGGAGTTTTATTTTTTAATTTTTTTTGCAGTACTGGCGATTGAACCCAGCAGCATTCTACCTCCGAGCTACACCTCCAGCCCTATTTTTTTATTCATTATTTTGAAACAGGGTCTCATTAAGTTTTGGAGGGCCTCACCAAATAGCTGAGGCTGGCTGCAAACCTTAGAGCCTCCTGTCTCAGCCTCCCAAGTACTGGGATTACAAGCATGTACCACCTTGCTCAGCTGAGGAGGAGTTTTTAAAATGGACTCATTTATGGTTGATAACACAGTATAAGTAAAGCAGGAGAAAATGTAACATCTTTGTAGAAAATAACAAATAGAACATTTTGACTGAATCTGAGGATTTTTGTGGATGATGAGATGAGAAAAGTATATTGCAATCAGTAGATTATGATATTTTGATTTTGAGTGCTGTTTGGATTTATTTTCTCTGGATGAATTTTGAGCATTGTGAGTGATATGCATTAAATAATATTTTGGTTCTGGGCATAGTGGTGTACACTTGCAGGAGGATTGCAGGTTTGAGACCAGCCTCAGAAACTTAGTGAGGCCTTCAAAAACTTAGTGAGGCCCTCTTTCCAAATAAAAAATAAAATAAGGATGGGGGTGTAGGTCAGAGTTAGAATACCCCTGGGTTCAATCCCTAGTTTCATCAGGAAAAACAAAAAACAAAACTTTTTTGGGGGGGTGGGGTGAAATATAGGGAGAAGTATTTCAGTGGCATATATACAGAGAGAAATACATGTGTAAGAAATATGTAGTGCTCAATTACTGTGGCTTTGGTGGAAACTCAAAAAAAAAAAAAAAAAAAAAAAAGACCACAGAGAAATTTTGAAGAAATACCTGAGAACTTTTTACTTGCTACAAAGCTGTTCTACTCAATTACGGCTGCCACTAGCCATATGAAATTAAAAAGCTGTTCCCAAACTTACCAGTGCTAAACGGCCTCAGGTTGCTAGAGGCTCCCGTATAGTATAGTATTTAGTGTTGCCACTGAAAGCTTAGAAGAGGCATTATACATGACTAGGTTTTTTTTTTTTTTTTTTTTTTTTGCTGTACCGGGGATTGAACTCAGGGGCATTCTACCTCCGAGCTACACCCCCAGCCCTATTTTTTATTCTTTATTTTAGTCTCCCTAAGTTGTGGAGTGCCTCACTAGGTAGCTGAGGCTGGTCGCGAACCCGGATCCTCCGGTCTCAGCCTCCCGAATGCTGGGATTACAAACGTGCGCCACCACGCCTGGCTCATGACTAGGTTTTTAATTCAGAGACGTCATGATCCTTGCTTAACCATCAGTTTCTTTTATTTATTTGAAACTTGATTACATATTAATTCACCCCTATATACTTTCTCTCTCTTTTTTTTTTTGCAGTACTGGGGGTTGAACTCAGGGGCATTCTACCTCTGAGCTACACCCCCAGGCCTTTTTTTTTTATTCTTTATTTTTTGAAACAGGATCTCACTAAGTTGCAGAGCGCCTCACTAAGTAGCTGAGGCTGGCCGCGAACCCTGATCTTCTGGTGGTCTCAGCCTCCCAAGTACTGGAATTACAAGTGTGCGCCACCATGCCTGGCTCCCCCTGTATGCTTTCTCTTCTGTATTCTTTTTTTTTTTTTTTTTTTGGTGAACCCAAGTCTTGCTGTGTTGCCCAGGGATCACAGGTACGCGGCTTCCACAGCTAGCTAGGAATAGAGATTTTAAAGTCTGGGGAATGGGAAAGGAATCTGAAGCAAGTGGTCTTGGCCCTTTAAATCAGTCTGTACCCTATTATCACTGGAGGTGGGAGCCAGGTTTATTTGTAGGACGGAATCAAAGCCAGGTCAGGGAATTTGGTCTAATTTTCCTTGAACTTTTCCACTTATGCCAAAGACTATAATACCTAGTGTCAAAAATTTAGAGCCTTGTTCTGGAAGATTGTGGTGCAAGGCCATTTTTGCTTGCAAAAATAAGTGTGGTCTTCACAACCAAAGGAGCACACAGCCCTTCTTAAAATTGAATTTGTTAGCCGGATGTGGTGGTGCACGCTTGTAATCCCAGTACTTGGGAGGCTGAAACGGGAGGATCCGGGTTTGCAGCCAGCCTCAGTTACTTAGTGAGGCCCTCCGCAACTCAGTGAGACCATGTTTCAAGATAAAGAATAAAATAGGGCTGGGGGTGTAGCTCAGAGGTAGAATGTCCCTGGGTTCAATCCCCAGTACTGCAAAAAAAAAAAAATTAAAGTTGTTTATGCCCGATATGAAACTGGATTCTGCTTGGGCAAGAGATGTGCTTACGTGTACAAAGCAAAAACAAACAAACAAATAAAAAAACCCCAGTGACTTCTGGTGGCAAACCAGACAAAACCAGAGTGACCTGGGGAAAGGAAAACCCGTGCCTACGGAATTGGTATAGCTTGTTTGTAAATTGCCTCTGAGTTCAACCCCCAGTACCAGAAAAAAAAAGAAATAGGAATTTGAATAAAAATTACCAAACTATATTTTGTTTTATATGTATGTAGTACTGGGGATTGAACCTAGCTAGAAGCATTCTACCTTTGAACTACACCTCCAGTCCATTTTTTATTTTTGCTTTGAAACAGTTTCACTAGGTTGCTGAGAATTTGCCTAGATTGGGGAGGCTGGCCTCAAACCTGTGATCCTTCTGTCTCAGCCTCCCAAGTACTGGGATTACAGACATGCACCACTGTGCATGCTAGGCAAGCACTCTACCACTGAGTTATACCCCCAGCCTAACTAACTCTATTTCAGGCATTCAGGTTTCTGTTTCTCTGTTCTTCGACCCTGGAATTTTATTTTTTTACCTCATTGCACTTTATAGACTTAGAACATTCTGTGGTATAAACATAGAGTGGGAGCAGTACTTCCAAATAGAAAACTTGCCTTGGGATAGAGGGCTAAATAGTGGATGGAAATTCTTTCAGTATGAAATGTGCAATATATATATATATATATACTCAGAATTTTTTTTTATTTGGTGCATTGTGATTTTATATCATATTGGGGTACAGAGTGTCAGAAAAATACATGTACATAACTCTTGGTGCATTCTCAGCATGTCTCTGAGATTGAAATTGGTAATTTTGTATACATTCATAAGATTATTTCTACTGTTGAATTCTGTATGACTTCGATATATATGTGTATATATAAATGTATATGTGTGTGTATGTGTATATATATATATTTAGTGTGTGTGTGTAACCCAGAGGCATTCAACCTCCGAGCTATACCCCTAACCCTATTATATTTTTATTTGGAAACAGGGTCTCGCTAGGTTGATGAGAGTCTCACTACTTGATGAGGCTGTCCTCGAACCTGCCATCCTCCTGTCTTAGCCTCCCAAGTACTGGGATCATAAGCATGCACCACCACGCCTGGCTCTCAACAAATATTTTTTAAAAGAGTTCTCAAATCCTAGGGATGGAGGATGGGAGGAGTACCTGTAACTAACCTAGTAGCAAATAAAAATCTCTCCAACCCGTTCATCTTGTACCTTTTCCTGTGCCAGAAATAGTGCCACTGTCTCCTCGTTTTCTCAAGTTGCCACCTTCAGAGTAATCTTTCAGTCTTCCTATTGCTTTCTTTATGCTCCATCCATTAGGAAATCGCTTTCAGAATCTACCCAAGGCCTCTGCTGGTGTCTCCCACTGCTGTGTTCTGGACCACACTGCCGTATTCTCCTCCTCATGCTTTGCTTCCTAACGGGCCTCGCAGCTTCCATTTTTGTTTTTCCTCTGGTCCATTCTCCATGGTATCCATAGTAGTCTTTGAAAGGGTTATATCAAATTATCTCAAGGGTTCAATCCCCATCACCACAAAACGGGGGGGGGGGGGCGAGACATTCTACCTCCAATCTATACCCCCGGCCTTAATTTTTTTTTTTTTTATTGGAAACCATCTTGCTAAGTTGCCAAGGCTGGCCTGGAACCTATGATCCTCATGTTTGAGTCTCCCAAGTACTGGGGTTATAGGTGGGCACCACTGAAGGACATTCTTCCTCTGAACTATACTACCTACAACCCTATTTTTTATTTTTATTTTGGAATAGGGTCTTGCTAGGTTGATGAGAGTCTCACAATTTGCTGAGGCTGTCCTTTAACCTGTGATACTCTTGTCTCAGCCTCCCTACTACTGGGATTATAGGCAAGTGCCACCATGCCCAGCTCAGAAGTACTCTTTTATCATTGGTTTTTCTTTGGTTTGCATTCAAGAATTCCTATATTTTCCTTTATATGTGAAAATAGTCTCTTCTGTTACAAAAAACACATCTTTTAGTGTCTTAATTTCTCTACTGAAGTCTTTTACATAGTTTGTCTTTTTCTTTAAAATCTTTAAAATATTGATAATAGCACTTTCAAAGTTCTTTTGTGCTAATTCAAAATCCGGGTCTTTCTGTTGATATTTTTTTCCTCTTAATCGTGGGTCGTAATATCCTGTTTCCATATGTAGTTTTGGGCTTTTTGTTTTTTATATTTATTGATTGATTGATTGGTATTAGATTGAATCCAGGGGCATTCTACCTCCAAGCCACACCCCCAACCCTATTGTTTAAATTTTTTATTTTGAAACAGGGTCTCAATAAGTTGGTGAAGCTGTAATCCTCATGTTTTAGCCTCTTAAGTACTGAGATTACAGGCATGTACCACCACACCCAGCTTGTTTTATTTTTATTTTTTTGTGTGTAGTACTGGGGAAATAACCCAAGGGCATTCTACCTCTGAGCTACATCCCCAGCCCTATTTTTTAGTCTTTATTTTGAAAAAGGGTCTCACTAAGTTGCGGAGTGCCTCACCAAGTTGCTGAGGCTGGCCGTGAACCTGGATCCTCTGGTCTTAGCCTCCCAAGTACTGGGATTACAAGTGTGCGCCACCATGCCTGGCTGTTGTTTTATTTTTTATTTATTTATTTTTTGCGTTACTGGGGATTGAACTCAGGGGCATTCTACCTCCGAGCTACACCCCCAGCCCTAGTTTTTATTCTTTATTTTGAAACAGGGTCTCACTAAGTTGCGGAGGGCCTCACTAGGTAACTGAGGTTGACTTTGAACCCGGATCCTCTGGTCTCAGCCTCCCAAATGCTGGGATTACAAGCGTGTGCCACCACACCTGGCTTGTTGTTTTATTTTTATTTATTTATTTATTTTTTTTTTGCGGTACTGGGGATTGAACTCAGGGGCATTCTACCTCCGAGCTATACCCTCAGCCCTATTTTTTATTCTTTATTTTGAAACCGAGTCTCACTAAGTTGCAGAGTAACTAGGTATCTGAGGCTGGCTGCGAACTCGGATCCTCTGGTCTCAGCCTCCCGAATGCTGGGATTACAAGCGTGTGCCACCACGCCCAGCTCTGTTGTTTTATTTTTATTTATTTATTTTTTTAATTTTAATTCCCAATTCAATTTATTTTCTTTGAATCAAGGAAAAGAGCCCCCAACACCGTTACAACTGCAACAGTCTCATTTCACATGTGTGTTTTATTTTTTAAGTACACTTTTTTGTGTTACTCAGGATTGAACCCAAGGATGCTCTACCACTGAACTACATCCTCAGCCCTATTTTATTTTATGTTTTTTTTCTGTGTGTTTGGCATTTAGGATTGAACCCAGGGAATTCTACCTCCAAGCTACACCCCTAGCCCTACTTTTTAATTTTTATTTTGAAACAGGGTCTCTCTAAGTTGAGTCTACTTGCTGAGGCTGTCCTTGAACCTACGAATCTTCTCATGTCTCAGCCTCCCAAGTATTGGAATTACAGGTATGAAACAGTCTTGCTAAATTGCTGAGGTAGGCCTTAAACCTGTGATTCTCCTGTCTCAGCTTCCAAAGTAATGGAATTACAGGCATCTGCCCCCATGCGTAGCTTAGATTTTATTTTTAAAGCCGATTTTATCTATTTATTTTTTGCAGTACTGGGGATTGAACCCAGGGGCATTCTACCTCTGAGCTACACCCCTACCCTATTTTTTATTCTTTATTTTGAAACAGGGTCTCATTAAGTTGCGGAGTGCCTCACTAGGTAGCTGAGGCTGGCTGTGAACCTGGATCCTCGGTCTCAGCCTCCCAAATGCTGGGATTACAAGCCTGCACCACCACATCTGGCTTAAAGCCGATTTTAGATTCAGAGCAAAATTAAGTACTTGAGTTAAATTCATGCACCACTGCAATCTTTTTAGCACTGCATTCACCTACTGATGGACCTCTTCTTGGTTGCTTCCATGTTTTGGCAGCTGTCAATAAAAATATCTATGTGTAGGTTTTTGTGTTGACATTTATTTTTTTTTTTA